>JAQQSZ010000684.1:0-15757 GCA_028646595.1 Phalanger gymnotis | reverse complement strand
TTAAGCAAAATTGTCTCATTAGCATGGCTTTTGTTTCTTTTGAGTGGAAGTACTTTCAGCTGTTAAGTGCTAAGCCCCAGGCCCAGGGCCCTGTCAGGTGTGAAACCTGTGTGGGTGTGGATTGGTGACTTAGGAGGGGCCAGCTCGGGAACCAATGGTCTCTGGTCATTGAGGCGGGGCTTGAGAATGCCGGAAGCTCCGCTGCGAGGAGGGGTGAGCCGGGAGACAACTTCAGCTGTGGCGGCGGCGGCGGCAGAAGGTGTGGAAGCCAGAAGCTGGGAAGCCAGAAGCTGCGGAAGCCAGAAGCTGCAGAGGCAGGAAGCTGCGGAGGCGGGGCTTACCCGAGTGCGAGCAGGAACGTGAGGCCAGTGAACATGATTTGGCTAAATACTATCTTGTTTTTCTTTGGCCTCCTAGTTGCCCTTGTGAAATGGGCTTTCTGGGCCTGGAGTCTTTTTGTCAAGATGTTGGAATGGGGAGGCCGGTTCAAGTTTTTGCTGCGGTGGGGCCTAAATAAATTTCTTGTTGTTTTCTCCTTAGAGAATCTCTCATACCTTGCGATTTCGGACCATTCAAACATATACATGATTATATTTAAGATCATAAATTCGGCCTTCCTACTACACTTGCCCAGAGTCACAGAGCTAAAAAAAATCCAGAGACAAGAGAGTATTCAGAAGACAAAAGTTAACAAAGTTCCTCAGAGCATAAAGTCCCTGTTTCTTCTTAAATTCATAGAATGTAATTGACATCATTGTGTCTTGTTGCTGAGATTGATAGTAATCTAACGTCCTTTGAAAGATCTACGTTAAAATTACATTGTAAAAACTCATAAGGATTATAAACTCAGAGTTGGAGGGCACCTGAAAGGCCATTTAGCCCATCCCTATAATTTTGCAGATAAGGAAAATGAAGCCCAGACACACCAAATGATTTGCCCAATGTCACCTGAGCATTAAATGGCAGAGTCAGGATTTGAACCCATGTCCACTAACTATAGATAGTATGCACTGAACCACAGTGCTTAGCATAATGGATGGTGTATTAAAATGTTGCCCCCCAAGTGGTGCCTTTTCTTTTTTGTTGTTGTTACTCTTTGGGGATTAGTTTAACTGGACATGATTTTAAGAAGTGATAGGAATCTGGCTATCTGGGGATAGCAGGATTATCAGCCATTCCAAACAGCTCTCCAAGGTCCAGATATATTCCCAGAAGAAGGGGAAAATCCCAGGGGCAATTAGGGTGGAGGGTGAGGTTAGAGGTCATCTTTTCTGTCTCTCGCCCCTCCAGGAGAGCATGCAACTCGGGCTAAAAGGGGAGAAGAGAGCTGACTGTGAAACATTAGAACTGGCTCAGGACCACCAAAATTCCTATATTCTGGTCCTGAAGCTATTATGGAAATTGAGTCACATTTCAAAGGGAGTAAGACTTCTTTCTATGAAGGACTGACATTCCAGTTAGCAAAACAGGCCATTTTACTATGTCTCCGGGCTCCTCATTTAAGCATTCCAGGAGAGTTTAAAGAGCCCACTCTTTCCAAGATTTTAGAGAACATTTTCCTCATGTGTCCTAATGGCCTTGACACAGTATGCTCAAAGTCTATTGACAGATCCGGTTGGAGGCACTGGAGATTATGGGAGATTATTCAGTTCCTTCTGCCTTAATAACTACTCTCTGCTTTAATAACCCCTCAGATTTCTCATGCCTTGCTTTTTTGTTCTCTGAGTACTGACTGTTTTGCTCTTTTAATCTGACGCTATCTACAACAGCTGCAATTTTATCATCTCCATGATTTGTTACCATTCTGGTATCATGACATTAACATTTCCTGAGCAGCATAGATTGAAAACAAGGTTTTAAAGAAAATTAAGTGGAAATACTGGGATAAAAAATGCTAATATCGCCTGAAAACTGGTGGAAAGGGTACAGTAGAATAGCAATCTTGCTAATACCCAGAGGGAAATGTTGATGGGCTTATGGGAGACACATCTTCCATTCTCAATACAATACAGCAACATAAAGGACTGCCCATAGCAACATACATAGAGTATTTTAGGATCCCATGTATGTGTGTGTGTTCTAGCTGTTTCCCTCTCGCTGAAAGTGAAAGTATTAAAATTCTGAAGCCAATGGCCAATATCCAAGTCTTCTTTCTCAACAGAAAGAGATTCAAATGTAACACAATTTCAAGTGAAGACTTACACTATAACTCTCATGACAAAGAAAAACACAATAAAAATCAGCCAGACTTTGTTATGAAAATAATAATACTGATAGCTAACATTTATGTAGCACTTACTGTATGCCAGGCACTGTGCTAAGCATTTTCCAACTGTTATCTCATCTGATCCTCCCCACAGCCCTGGGAGGCGACTGCTGCTATTATCCCCATTTTATAGATGAACTGAGCCCGATAAAGGTCAATTGACTTGCCCAGGGTCACACAGCCAGTAAATATCTGAGGCAGAATTTGAACTCTCATCTTCCTGATGCCTGGCCCAATGCTCTATCCACTGTACCACCTAGCTGAAAAAAAAAGACCCAAGAAAAATACTATTTTTTTAAAATACAGATTAGAAATTAGCATTTTAAATAAAAATGAAAAATTGTTCTTATCTCCCAAGCTGCGTTTGGCCATGAGTCAAAGTTTATTGAGCTCTACATAGATTAATATCTCTGACGTAGAACACAATGTGAGTTCTGTAAGGGTAGGGGCTATTTCGTTTTTGTCCTTGTACACCATGTACTCAGCAAAATACCATGAACATAGTGGGTGCTTAATAAATGCTTGTTGAAATATGTTGAATTAAATTGAATTCAAAGGACGCATTGTGTGGTACAGTGGAAAATGTGCTGGACTTGCCATCTGGTGACTTGGGTTCAAATCTTGCCTCAGGCATTTATTTGCTATGTTACCATGGTGTTAATCTCTCAGAACCTATTTTCTCACCTGTGAAATGGGTCTATTAATAGTTAGAATCCATACCTCATGGTGTACTCCACAGGAGCCCTATACTTCTGACTGATGAGAATTCACTGTGTCTTTCCCACCCTGGGGACATCAAGCTGTCTTAGGAGGTCATCTTTCTGTCATGCTGCTGATGCCATATGCCCTCAGTCTCCCACAAAGGCTCTGTGCTGCTGAATGGTAAAATTCTAATTTTCCCTCCTCTTGCCCGTCCTCCGCCCTAGGGTCCTACACTCCCTGGTCACCACTCTTGTATATGTGCTGGTTGTTGTTCAGTTCTGTTTGACTCTTCATGACCCTTTGCTGTACTATCCATGAGATCTTCTTGGCAAAGACGCCCTAGTGGTCTGCCATTTCCGAGCTCATTTTATAGTTGAGGAAATTGAGACAAACGGGGTTAAGCAACTTGCCCAGGCACACACAGCTAGTAAGTGTCTGAGGCCACATTTGAACTCAGGTCTTCCTGACTCCAGACCCAGCATTTTATTCATTGGACCATCTAGCTGCCTTTTGCCTTTTTTGTTTTAATAGCAGTTAAATATTTGAAGACCATACTCATGTCATCCCTTAAGTCTTTTCTTTTTGATTCAACATTATTAGTTGTTTTAATTTATCTTAAAGTCTCCTTACAAATTTAGTCTTTCTTTCATTAATATGCTATAATGTGTCAATATCTTTCCTAACAGGGGTGGCTAGATAGCTCAGTAGATAGGGTGTCAGACCTAAAGTCAGAAAGACTCATCTTCCTGAGTTCAAATATGGCCTTAGACACAATATCTGTGTGACTCTAGACAAGTCATTTAACCCTGTTTGTCTCAGTTTCATCATCTGTAAAATGGTCTGCAGCAGGAAAAGGCAAACCACTCCAGTATCTTTGTGAAGAAAACCCCAAACGGGGTCATAAAGAATCAGACATGACTGAAAAATAACTGACTGAATCTTTCCTAAAATGAGGCTCCCAGAAGTTGCAAAAAAACTGCCTTTGAAAGACGTGTTTCTTTCACGTGTGTATCCCCAGTGCCTTGTACTTTTCTTGGTATAGAGCAGGTACTTAATAAATGCATGTTGATTGACTGATCTAGCCAGGGTAGATCAGATTACAATGGGACTGTTACCTCTGGAACCTCCTTGTCCTGGGCACTATAATTCCATTCATGCAAGCTGATATCATATCAAAAGGCAGCATGGAAAAGTGGGTAGAGGGCTGACCTTGGGTAAGGAAGTTGCAGTGCACTGCAGACCTCACATCTTTTATGTAGGAACTATTATCTAACCATGTTCTGTCCTCCCCTTTATACTATAGTATTTTCCCCACTGTATTATATTCAGGAAGATCATATTTTTTAACCTAAGGTTAGGACTGTCTGTCCATTCATTCATTTTATTTCAGTAATATTCTTGCCTTGCCTTCCTGAAATCACAAATTAAGGTATTCTTGCTTTGATCTCTACTTCTATTTTCCTCATTCCCCTACAATGTTTCTTGCTCACTTGTACTCCTAAGCATCAACCATAATCCTATACCACCTGAACACTGATAGGATAGGACACGTTTCAGATTTGTTATTACACAATTTGATAAACATGACATCTGTCTCTTTAAGTCATTAATAAAAATGTTTCAAACAGAATGAGGTCAAGCACTAAGCCTTATGGCAATCCACTAAAAACTTACCTCTATGTCAGGGATTTTAAACTGGGACCTCTGAAATTTTAAAAACAGATTTTCATAACTGTGTTGTTTTTGTTTGGACATGTCAGTCATGTCTGACTCTTTGTGACCCTATTTTGAGGTTTTCTTGGCAAATGTACTGGAGTGGTTTGCCATCCTCTAGCTCATTTTACAGATGAGGAAACTGAGGCAAACAGGGTTAAGTGCCTTATCCAGGGTCATACAGCTAGTAAATGTCTGAAGCCAGATTTGAAGTCAGAGAGATGAGTCTTTCTGACTCCCAGGTCTGGCACTCTACTGCATCATCCAGCTGCATTTTAATATAACTAATTTACTTTGTGATGATATATATTTTATTGTATGCATGATCTATCTATCTATCTATCTATCTATCTATCTATCTATCTATCTATCTATTTATTTTTCTGAGAAAGGGTCCATAGGCTTCACTAGCCTGCCAAAAGCATCGATGAAACAAAAAAAAGAAACCTTAACTCAAGATGACACCAATCCATTGGTCCATACTCCTTGCAAGGCTCCCCTTATCTAGTTTTTTAAAGGATGATATATTTTTCAGGAATGATGAATAGATTAAATTTATGATTTGCATAAGAGTTAGTATAGATGACCTCTCTGAGTCTCCTTCATAGTCTTAAGATTCTGTGATTCTATAATCATTCATCTCTCATCTCTCTTCTTGTCCATGAATGATATTGGGACATGCTTTGTCAAATGCGTTATAGGGTCACTAAAATTTTATCAACTTCTGACAGTATATGATTCCAGAGGACTAGAAATGGAACTTCTTACTGGATTATTGAAATAGATCTCCTATTTGGTCTTTCTAGTAAAATGGAGTGATTTTCCTAAAATGCAAGGTTATCTCTTCCCCCACATACAATATAGTCTGGTGGCTTTCTGTTCTAAAATAAGAGTTCTTAACTTGAGGTCCACAGACCAGTTCAGGATAGATTACAGGGGTCTATGAACTTGGATGGGGAAAATTATATCTTTTTTACAATGTATTTGTTTCCTGAGTAATACTATGTACTTTATTTTATGCATTTAAAAATGTTATTGTGAGAAACAATCTATAGGCTTCTCCAGACTACCAAACGGGGTCCAAAAGGGGTCAACAACTCTTTCTCTCTCTCTTTCTCTGTAGTATAAAATATAGACTCCTCTCTTTTACATTTAAATCTCTTCTTAATCTGGTAGTTTGCTCTCTGTTTCCTATTGTTTCCTGTTCTGGCCAAAAACTACGTGGGTCTTCCTCTCCCAGACATCTTCGCGATGACAAATTGGGCCCCCTTTTGTCTCAATTCTTACCTAGCTCTCAGTCATTGAATGGGTGCAGCCCCAGACAAACTGAGACCTCAGAAAGACTTTAATTTAGAAAAAACAAGGTCACCTGTTGCATCCTGGGCCATCACTAGTTGTCTTGACCTTTGTCTTTGCCTCTGGACTCAGATGAATTTGGATGATGACTTTGCTCAGGTCTGCCTCAAATCCAATTCCCAGGTGAGTCAGGACATCACTATTGTGATGTCATTGGTCTTCTTGGAGAATGAAGTATGGACAACATTGCATTACTGCCTTACACATTCTCTGTGAGCCAGTCATCCTCACCCACTCACTTTTAAATACACATATACAATACTCCATTTCCTGTTATCTTGCCTTTTCACTGGCTTTCATACCTACAATGAATTCTCTCTTCACCTTTGCCTCTTAGAATCTCTAGTGTCCTTCAAGATTCAGCTTAAACACTGGCTTCTACATTAAACAGTCCCAGTTTTTAAGGAGTAATTTAACCCACATAAGAATGGGAGAAAATGAAAGTAAGTGATCAGCCTTGTTCACATGCCCAGTCCAGTATCACCCTACTATCACTAGATATGTGTTGACTACATTATAGTTCAAGTTTCTTGAAGTCATGGACTGTCAGTTTTGTCTTTGTATTCCCATCACTAAGCATAGTCTTTGGCATAGAAGCTAGAGCTCTGAACCTGAAATCAAGAAGTCCTGAATTCGAATCCAGCCTCAGATGCTTCCTGATTGTGTCATACTGGGCAAATCACTTAATTGCTATCTGCCTCAGATTCTTTATCTGCGAAATAGAGGTAATAATAGCACCTGTTTCCCAGGGTTGTTGTGAGGCTAAAATAAGATGTTTGTAAAGTGCTTTGCAAACCATACAGCCCTGTGTAAGTATTATTATTATTGATGCTATTATTAATTAATAATATTATTTAAAACAATTAATTTATTGGTTAACTAGCCCATTCCATTATGGAATAGGTCTAATTCATAGGATAATAGGATCATAGATTTAAATTTGGAAAGAACTTAGGTAACATCTAGGATAAGCTCCTCATTTTACAGATGGGAAAACTGAGGTCCAGTGAAATTAAATGATTTGTCCAGTGGCCATTAGGAAATGTTTCTTTTTTCCTTCTTGTATCAAGCTGAAATCTACTTTTGTTTCTCCCACCTATTGCTCCTACTTCATCCTTTTGGAATTGAGGAGAACAAAGCACATGTCTCCTCCATAGCAGTCCCTCACAATCTTGAAGACATTTATTGCATGCCTCCTACATTGTCTGTTGTTTTTCAGGCTAAACCGTTCCACTTCTTTCTTTTTTTTTCTTTTTTAATTTTTAAAATTTTTTTTTATTATTTAATATATTTAGTTTTCGGCCTTGATTTTCACAGGAGTTTGAATTACAAATTTTCTCCCCATTTCTACCTGCTCCCCCACTCCAAGATGACATATATTCTGGTTGTCATGTTCCCCAGTCAGCCCTCCCTTCTGTCACCCCACTCCCTTCCCCGTCCCACTTCTTTCAACCAATTTTCACAGACTCCAAACTGATTGGCATGGAAGTCTTAACCTGCTATTTTTTCTGACCTGAGTTAGTTGGGCCATCCTTAGACAGCCTCATAGCCTCATGCTTCTGGGGGCTTGCCATATTGTTGCCAGCCTCCGTGTAGACACCAGATTGGTTTCTGAGCCCTCGTGTTGCCCGAAAATCCCAAACTCAAGTGATCCACCAGCCTCAGCCTCCCCCAGAAGCAGGGATCACTGGTTAGCGTGTACGACATTTGGCTCGCTGTAGTTTCATGAAGATGAAAGTTGGGGGATTAGGATTCACACTTTGGATCTCCTTGTATGATGCTGGACTTCCTGAGCCTCATTTCTTTCTCGGTAAGATGAAGGTGTTGGATTAAATTAGTCCCTTCCATCTCTACATCAGTTCTTTCTAAGGTCTCTTCCAGTTCTATATCTGTGAAAATTCTTCTCTTTCTTTTTAACTTTATTTCTCATCTATGATAGAGTGAAACAAATGTGATAGATTTTTCACTTACTGGTGGTAATACTTTCATGTATTTCTTTCTATCCTGTCTCATGACTGCAGCAGGGAGCACAGGCACCACATGGTGAAGCTGAAAGTATAATTAGGGGATAGTGCAGAAAGGGACCTGATTGAGAAATAATATCCTCACATAGACTTAAAATGTGGGGGGAAAATCAGGAATTGTAATAAGCTCCCAAAGTCTACCTCTGCTTAAACAACACTCACACAGAACTCTGGCACACATCTGCAGGACCCCAGGGTTCCACGAAACAGAGTTTGGATAACCCTGCCCACTGGCTTAACTAATAATCACTGTTCATATCCCAGGGCAAGTGTGCAAGGTGGAGTCTATGAAATTAGGTCCCAGGAGCTGGGAGAAAGACACAATTAGCTTCCTAGAGCAGCCAGGAGGTACATTTATCCTTGAACCTGAAAGAGCCTCCATTTCTGCCAAGTCAGAAAGTGTGAGCATTTAGATTGTGCTGATTCACTTTTTTTCTTCATCTTTCAGGTTTCTGTCTAGTTTTTAAAATTGTTTTTACCCCCATCATTTCTTACTTGTGGTTCATTGCATTTGTGTGGGTATACATTGTGAGGATGGCTTTATATGAGCAATTGCTAGGTGCTGGTGAGTGGCACATCAGTTCAGAACTTGCCATTCCATAGAACTGAGATTTAAATTCCAGCAATCCTCACCTCCCCCTTCCCAATTTTAAAATTTAGCTTTCCTGCTATTTCTTTGACCTGCCTTCACTCTGTTTCAGGTTTGTGTACTCATGTTCCATGTATTAGCGATGATTCCAATTACACGCTAGGTAACAAGAGTTTAATAAAATGTGGCAATAAATTGTGGAAGGACCTCATGCATGTGAGAAAAAAAAATGTATTAAGAAATGTGTTCCAGGTAGGGCTTCCAGTATTAAATGACTGATCACTTCTGCACCCATACACAAAGTGAGGGTTTGATTTAGTGGAACTTGGCCTTTCAAAATGAGAAGACCTAGCAGTGTTTTGAAATGGCTTCTCTAGCCTGTTGGAATCATGTAGCAAAAGTTCTCATTCAGAGGTTCACTTTTCACTTTGCCTGACGGGACTATTTTGCACAGAAGAGACATACTGATTTAAGCAAGTCTAGCATTGGTCTTACTTTAATGGACTTGAGCTAAGGAATTAACAAATAAGTTTAGGAAAATTAATATAAGAATAGCTCTAGTCAGAACTATAGCTATGGTAAGGGAGCTGAATCCTTGCTCAAAGGCAATGGAATTTAGAAGGTGCCAATAACATTTGTATTTCTTCGGTAAATAGAGACAAGGGAGTTTCTTGTTAGCAAGAACGAGTAGTGAAAATAGGAATCAGCTTCCCCACAAATGGTCTCATAATCCCAGTGTTTCTGGCTACTATACATTAGACTGAGTCTCATCCAATGGGAACTGTTGCCACAAGTTTTGAAGTTTCTCCCTGCCCCTCCCACAAGCTGAATTTCTTAAAACTTTGACGTGAGGACACCTTTAGTGCTATTTACTATGGCATGTGTTTGTAGTGTCTGCCTAGGTGCTAAAATGGCTAGTTATGGCTCTGGCAGTGATTTGTATTGTATTTTCCAAATGCAAACACAACCTTGAAAATACTTATTAAATGCCTTCCAAGTGCAGAATGGAGGTTTTGGGGGAAGCAAAAGTATATTTAAGGCTTAGTTACACGGTCACTCCGGGGGCTTATAGTTTAGTATTGGATGAGATACAAAGAAAATAATAGTTTCTATACTATGTGATAAATACATCAGTACATTACAGAGATGCAAAACTAAGTGCTAGAAGAGATCAGGGAATGCTTTCTGGAAGGGGAAGCAGTTTAGTTGGGATTTTGCAGGTCGGTAGGAATTACAAAGGTGCAAAAGGGGAGAAGAGGGAATTCTAGTACATGGAAGAGTGGGAGCAAACGCACTGAGTTAAGTGAGGATGGTGTTTGTTCAACATTGTCCAGTTTGGTTAGAGTGTGAAATTCTAGTAGATGGAAGAGTGGGAGCAAATGCACTGAGTCAAGTGAGGACAGTGTTTGTTCAACATTGTCCAGCTTGGTTAGAGTGTGAAAAGGTAGGTTGGTACAGGGTTGTGGAGGGCCTTGAATATCAAGTAGGAGGCCAGACGTACAAAGCTCTTTCTTCATAAACACACTGAGGTGGGTAATATAGGCTAACTTCCAGTCACCCAAGTTTCCAATGCAGGAATCATCCTGATTCTTCATTATTACCTATCCCTTCCATCTAATGGCTGCTAATAATAATAACTCTCATTTATATGTCACTTATTATATGCCAGGCACTGTGCTAAGCACTTTATTATCTTTGATCCTTGCAACTACCCTGGGAGGTAGGTGCTATTATTATCCTTAATTTATAGATGAGGAAACTAAGGCAAACAGTGCTTAAGTGACTTGCCCAACTGCAGTCTTACCCATCCTACCTCTACCAAATCTCTTACCTCTATTCTTTCCTTCTTTTCTCTTACACAACCACCAACCTGGTTCAGTGCCTTATTACTGATCTTACCTCCGATCTCTTTCCTCTCCAATCCAACCTGCAAACAGCTACCTAAGTGATTTTTCCAAAGTGTAAGTGTGGCCATTCCACTCTCCTACTGAAGAAACTTCAGTGTCTCTCTACTGCTTCTAGGACAAATGCAGACTCTTCTGTTTGGCGTGTATTACTCTTTACAGTATTGGTCCAATCTACTTTTCCAAGCTGATTATATATTAATCTCCATCATATACTCTCTTTCAGCCAAATGGCTTTTATGTCTTTGCAAAAACTGTTGGCCATTCCTGGAATATTCCTTCTCTTCACCCATGTCTCTTGGGACCCATAGATTCTTTCAAGGTTCAGTTCACATCCTACTTCCTTCAAAGGGTCTTTTTAAATTTATTTTTTATTTATGATTTACAATACTCAGTTCCACAAGTTTTTGAGTTCCAAATTTTCTCCCCCTCCCTCTCCTCAGCACTTCTCCCCCAAAGAGAGCATGTAATCCAATACAGGTTTTACATTTACCTTTGCATTAAACTTATTTACATTTCCTCCAGTTGTTGGTATTAGTATTTCTCTCTTCCATCCCCACAAAAATAATCTTGTTCCTTATTTATTTTGAATATGTTTTGTATTTACTTAGTTATGTCCATGTCATTCTCCTCCCCTCCCCCCAACCCCCTCACCACTCCCACCCCATGCCTTATAGAGCACTATCTCCTTAAAACAATTGTTGAATGAAATGGTTTAAAATGTGTCAATACAAGGACTCATGATACTAGTTTCTTAACTTCTGGCTGTCCTCTAATTCTTATATGCTCGAGCTGCATTCATTCTTCTTGTTCTGTTAGAAATGCAAATATGTTTCCCTTCATCCATGGCCCCAGTTGTAAGATTTCCATAAAGAGCCCCTGTAATGCAATAAGTCTTATTGGAGAAGAATGCATGTAGCTCATCAGGTCTGTCCATTTGCACTTCGTTGTGCAAGCCGAAAATGGGAATCTGTGGATCAGTATCATTGACAAACAGACTGATCTTGCTGTGGGTACCTATTTAAACCCTGCACTAGAATGAACTGCACTATATCATCTGTTCTCTCAGATTGTCTCTGAGAATGGAATGTCATGACAGACAATAGTACCAGACAATCAAATGAAGCAGAATGGTATCAAGGCAATTTCCACTAATTTCCCCTTCCCTTCAGGAAAGTCTGATATAAAATGACTGTGGGAGGACAAGGCAAAAAAAGGATGAT
Source organism: Phalanger gymnotis (assembly GCA_028646595.1). Taxonomy (NCBI): domain Eukaryota; kingdom Metazoa; phylum Chordata; class Mammalia; order Diprotodontia; family Phalangeridae; genus Phalanger; species Phalanger gymnotis. The sequence goes on along the minus strand of JAQQSZ010000684.1, from coordinate 3,980 downwards.
CACGGTGAATTGTTTTTCTTAGTTAATTTCTAAATAAGAAATAGAGGTATTCCATCTTCTCTTTATGTATGTTCTTATTTTTGGGCAAATGTACTTGAGCTCTTAAATGGGATTGTTTTTAGTTCCCATGTCTATTTTCAACCATTACTTAGATCTGGAAGGATCTTAGAGTTCATCTAATTTAACTTCTTATTCAACAGACAAGGAGGCGGAGGAGATGGAAATACCGTCTCTTACTCACACTCATTGAGTACCTGATATGGTATTCTTTGACTTAAAGGTTGGTCCTTTTCCACAATACCCCCACACTACCTCCCAATGTGTGGTATTTATTCATTAGCTGAAGCATTTTTGTGGCCCTTTCGGCCTCCTTGTTATGGCAACTGTTTTGCATCCATTAAACTTCTTTAGGAAATGGGGTTAATCAGTTTCTTTCATTTACATTTTTTGAGTCGTAAGAAAGCACCTTAATAATCGCATAGTCGGCCACTTTCCAGATGAGGAAACTGGCATCCAAAGAAAGTAAAGGCTCCTGTCTGAGGTCATACCTGTCTTAAGTGGTAGAAATTAGGCCTGAATCTAGTTTTTCTGACTTCAAATCCACAACTCTTTATGCTATGCAAGACTGCCAGTGATTGAGCTACTGTAAACATACATATAACATACATATACAGACATACATGTATACATACATGTACATGCATATATTACATATATTTATTACTCATCTTTATCTTTAATTTTTACTTTCAGCTTTTCTCTAGCCACTCAGTGATATGGCATACAAAAACAGTTCCTGTTAAGATATCATCAATTTTGTTGAATATTCCATGGAAATCTCTATGAGATGCCCTCCACACTGGCTGGAAGTGATCCTCAGTCCTTTGCATTTCTTGCTCTCTAGTCTACAGAATTGCTTGAGCAAACTTCTTGTGGGGGCTTCCAACTTCAGAGTTGTCCCTTTTCTTAGCACCTCATTGTTTACCTTGAAAACAATGTTTAACTTCTTTTTTTTTTATTCATCCCTTACTTAGTCCTATCAACTTACTTTGTCATTACCAACCATTTTCTTAGGTTCTTAAGTTCTGATCCTTCCCCTTAAACTCTTCTCTACTTTTAGCTTAGATCTTCTCTCTCCACTCTACAATTTCTCCCTTATTTCTAGCAATTATCCTTCAACTCAAGTCCTTCTTTTATTTCTTCTTCAAATTCTTGATTCTTTTTACATTTCTCTCTCTCTCTCTCTCTCTCTCTCTTTCTCTCTCTCTGTAGACTCCAAACCTATTATGCTTTCTACCATACAACCACTGTTCTACACTGCCTGGAATATTCCAAAGGAGTGCAAAAAGAATACAACTGGTACTTTCCATACAACAACCACCCCAACAAAAAGTAGCAGAGTATAGTACTGATGTAGTAGTTAGGACCATTCTTGCCCAAGGGCCCAGTAAAGCCAATCTGTAAGTAGCCACAGAGGTGGCAAGTAATGTTGTTGTTACAGGCCCCCAGTTAGTTACCCTGGGTTCTGCCTTCTGTGTAGCTCTGAATCCTCTTAAAAAAAACAACTATCTCTTGAGCTTGCACCAATGGGTTTACCTTTACAAGTAACTTAAATGTACTTTAGCAAATATTTAGTTCAAAGATGAAGCATTTAATTAAATAATAAATAAGAAAGAACATTTCACCTCACAAAAATGAGCTTACACTCCCTTAAAGATAGATGTCTTCAATGGAAAGAGAAGACATTCTTAGGTATCGTGCATGTGGTATCCATACCTGGGGAACACATGTGGCTAGGGCACTTTTGTGGAAGATCACATGTATAGCGGATGCATATGACCTCAGCACATTCATGGAAGGGGAATCTCATGCTTCTTACACTGCAAAATTGTAGTTGTTTTCTACTACTGCTGTGAGCAGTGTCATTGTGTTCCTTTTTCCTAGAGCTATTTGTCAGTAAGTATTACCCAGGTCTCATCTCACCTGTTCCCTGCTGCCTTCTCCACTACTCCCCACCAAGCCTCATGTTCCAACTCCAGCTGGTTTTCAGCTATACAGCTTTTTTTAAGAATCACTTGATACAACATCTTTAAGAATGCTATAGTTAATAAACTTTGTCCCTGCTAGGAGGGCTTCAAGATTTTTCAGCCTCCTACTGTGCCTCAGTTATATCTTCAGTTGAGGTGCTACCTTCAGAGTCACCTGCTGCTCTGTCCTTTATGTACTGAAAGTGTTGTTAATAGTAAGACTCTCCACTGCAGAGATAAATGCAGGTCCCCTCAGTCAGTCTTCTCAGCCAATGGCTATAGCATTCTCTGTAGTTCTTTTTAGTTAGAATTTTTACTCAGCACCTTAGAAACTCTTAGCCAATGGTTAAGAAGCTCTTCCTCTTATTTGACTTGTAACAGAGACCCAGCTAAGATCACATTTGACCTTTCTCTTTCCTTAAAAGTATTCCATTTGACTCTCATTAACTGCCTTCATGATCTCTTTTGATTCTAGCTATATTATCTAATTAAGAATGATTTTAGTTCTTACTCTTTATCGTACTCTTCTGGCTAAGTAAATCTTTCCAACCATCTACTTCCTTAAAAGGAAAGGAAGCTGAGTTTGAAATTGATAGGAAAACTGTTCTTAACTTCTCCACAAAGCTTCTCTACTCTCTGCACATAGCAATGACTCTGCTGGTTAGAGAAGACAGAAATGCTATTGATTTTTGTCTCAAATCTCTGAAGCAAGACATCAAAGCCAGGTCTTTCTCAGGTATCCCTACATTAGCAAGTACTGACCCTTATGGTAGGTTTCTCAATTCTCCCTCCTGCCTTCCTCCCACAACCAAGCACAAAGTACCACCTCCCTCTCTTTCCCAACTGCACCTTCCCTAGCATGTACAGGGTGAGGGAATCAGGAACATATTTAGCTGATAAAATTCATACAAACAATGTAGACTGGGTCTGCTATGACTGCTTCTCTATTGCCTGCCCCAGTGCTATCACTTGTTGAACACAGAGGGGCTGGGGGGGTGGGGGGGGAGAGCCAAGATGGCAGCTGGAAAGCAGAGACTAGCATAAGCTCCCTGACAAGTCGCTCCAAAAACCTACAAAAAAATGGCTTTGAACCAATTCTAGAACTACAGAACCCTCGAAATAGCAGAGGGAATCAGGGCTCCAGCCCAGGACAGCCTGAATGGTTTCTGAGTGAGGTCTTTCGCTCACGGAGCTGGGAGCGGAGAAGAGTGGAGTAGAGCCCAGTGTGGGCTGCATGGACCAACCAGACCAGGAGCCAGGCGGAGCGTGCCCTAGCGCCCTGAATCAGTGAGCTGCAGCAGTTACCAGACTTCTCAACCCACAAATACCGAAGACAACAGAGAAAATTAGTGGGAAAAGCTGCTGGGGACAGTTGCTTCTGGCCCCAGGCCCACTTGGTGGGAGGAATTAAGTGGCAGATCAGAGCAGGAGTGTAGAGCCTGCTGAAGATCTAAATCCAGTCCAGGTTGGGGGTTCTTGGGGAAGGAGGAGTGCTGGTGTGGCAGAGCTGGCTGTAATAGCTCTGAAATCAACAGCGCATCCCCCCAAGCTTGGAACATAGTATTCTTTACTCTGCAAGCAGTCATACTCCGCTGAAGGTCAAAGGTCAAGTAAGTTGGCTGGGAACATGGCCAGGCAGCAAAAATGCACCCAGATTCAGTCTCATACTTTGGAATCTTTTTTTGGTGACAAAGAAGACCAAAACATACAGCCAGAAGAAGTCAACAAAGTCAAAGAGCCTACAACAAAAGCCTCCAAGAAAAACATGAACTGGTCTCAGTCCATGGAGGAGCTCAAAAAGGATTTGGAAAAGTAAGTGAGAGAAATAGAGGAAAAATTGGGAAGAGAAATGAGAAGCATGTGAGAAAACCATAAAAAACAAGTCAATGACTCACTAAAGGAGATCCCCCAAAATACTGAAAAATATACTGAAGAAAACAACACCTTAAAAAA
>JAQQSZ010000683.1:0-15761 GCA_028646595.1 Phalanger gymnotis | reverse complement strand
AGAAGAAGACTGTCCACCAAGGGGGCCCTGTGGGGACACACCAGGGAAGGATCTCCAGTAAGTTGGGAGCCAATCCCTGGGGTGTCGAGGAAGTGCTACGGTGTGAGGATGGACAGATGGTCACAGTGACAAGAAGGGGGCCTTTAGCTGCCAGGGGAAGGAGTCACCACCTCATAGGAGGGCTGGGGGAGGGGGGCAGGAAGAAGCATAGAAGGATTGAGGGGTGAGAGAGCTTCCTCTGGTCCCTGGTAGAAGTGTGAGATGTGGGGGGAGACTGAGAATGGAATCCAGGGGTTCAGACACCCCACTCAATCCTTTGCTACCTTCTAGTGCCCTCCATGCCCCAACTAAGGGGATGACAGGGGGATTTTTCAGGGACAACTCTTGATGTCAGAGAGCTCAGTATTCGGCTTGGCCCCAAGGAAGGGCTAAGAAAGTTAGAGACTGTGGGAAGGAGGGGCATTTAGAAGACTCATGAGCCAGCTTCTGCCCAACCTTACCTTCCAAAGAGAAAGGGATAGGAAGGGGCTGGAGGGATATGGCTCCCATTGAACAAGGGGGTAGACTGAGGCACCAATTGGTTTCCTGAGGAGTCTTAATGACTCCACCATGGCCCCATGCCCACCTGGTGCCTGACCTGTCCATCTCATCCAGATGCCAGAGGACCCAAAGAGAGGCATGAGTCCTTGCGCTAGAGGGGAGCAGCCCTCATGTCTAGACATAGGGAACTCTGATACCCCATGGTCCTGAGCCACAGCTCACAGGGACAAGCAGGACCCTGGTGGTGGCCCTTGGCATGGTGTTAGCATCAGGGCAGGGAGGTCAATGGGGTCAGTGAAGAGAGGAGGGGCCCCTGATCCTCCTCCCTCCCACTAGTGTCTTTCTCTGGCCCAGCCCAATGCCAGCCTAGGGCCCGGCCTCAGTTATAGAAGACATCGTCTTCTGACAGGGAACTGCTGTCCACATAGTGGAGGGAGCCGTGGAGCTGGGTCCTGGACTCTTCTTGGGCTTGGCCCTGGCCTGCATCTGGTTCTCTTTGCTGCAGCAGCAGCTGCTGCTCTTCAGGGCTGGGAGGCCATGGTCCCGCTGTAGATGGCTCCTCAGGGGAGTCCCAGCTTTCGGCAGGCAGGCCAGGGGCAGGGAGAGATGAGGAAAGTGAGGAGAAGGCCTGGAGGCTGCCATCCAGCAATGGCCCATTCAGGAGGTTGTCCTGCAGGTAGATGCTCCCGAAGTCTGGAAGCCAAGGAGACGAGGTTTAGGATTGGGCCCTTACCTCTCCCTGTCTTTATTCCTCAGGTGGGACCCCTTTCCCTTTTCCAAATCTCCTTGTTTGAGATGTGGCTCTGGGCAAATCACATGACCTCTCTGTGCTTCAGTTTCCTCATCTGTCAAATGAGGAGGTTGGCCCGGATGGCCTGTGGCTAAATGAACCATGGGACACCGGCTATCAGAACCAGAAGGTTAACCTATGTATTCTGACTCCAAGACCAGTCAATTAATCAGCAAGCCAGGTACTGGTTGTCTCTTAAGATGCAAAGGCAAAAACAAACAAGCAAAAAACCCCCAAACAGTCCCTGACCTCAAGAAGCTCACATTCTAATGGAGCAGACAACACGTATACCAAATGTAAGCTTTTAGAGAAAACAGACACAAAGTGATCTTTGTCACAGAGGTGTTAGCAGCTGAAAGATGGAGGTTAAGTGGTGTCTGGGCTAAGCTTTGAAGGAAAGTAGGGAAGCGAAGAGGGACAGTGCACCTGGCATCGGGGAAAGCCAGGGCAAAAGCCCAGAGCTGGGAGCTGGAAGGTCCCATACAAGGTATTTCTTATATATGTTGGGATGCCATCACTCTAGCGAACATTATTGTCGTCCAGTGCACTAAGAGAGAGAGTTATCTTCACCCTCCATTTCCTAAGCTTCACAATCCAGTAAAACTGGACTCCATTAATCCAAACCAAATGTTTCTCAGATGATTCAGAAGGAAGCATTACACAGAAAAACCAGACTAAGGTTTTAGGTGCATCACAGGGCAGGAGCCAGCTCTGACTTGTTAGACCCATTGTGAAATTTGCAGTGTGAAAATTTACACCTCAGCAATGAGCAAGCCCCACCAATCAGGGGGATTTATTGTTCTGTTGATTTTCAGACTTAAGAAAGTGACAGAGAAAGTGTTAATGATTCAGATGAAACTTAACAGGATTTCGTAATTCTTCCTCGTTCTCCCTGCCTTCCTTCCCACCCCACTCCCACCCACCCTCAGCCTGGTTGTTAAACCTTTACCAGAATATTCCTACATCACTCTATAAATCTTGCCTGAGCTCGGCAGGACCGCAAGGAGGCTCAGGAAATGACGTCATCACCAGACTTGGAAGCCCATTATTACCAATCATAAAAATAGGAAAGTAATAAACATTTCTGTGCTATGTGCAAGGTTCTGTGCTAAGCACTTTACAAGTGTTATCTCATTTGAACCTCACAACGACCCTGGGAGGAAGATGCTATTATTACCCCTATTTTATATTCAAAGAAATTGAGGCAGACAGAGCTTAAGTGACTTGCCCAAGGTTACACAGCTAAGAAGTGTCTGAGTATGGATTTGAACTCTGGTCTTCCTGCTTCCAGACCCACAGGTCTATGCACTATGGTGCCACCTAGCTGATAGCGTAATAATAAGTGGGTATTGTATAATAATGATATTAATAATGGCATGTTAAGGTTTGTAAAGTGCCCTACATACACGATCTTTGAGCCTCGTAACGCCCCTGACACTGTACGAGGCCAGTTTGGTTGGACCAATGAGTGCATGAAGGAGAGTAATGTATAATGGAGCTGGAAAGGTAGACTGAGACCAAGCTCTTTCCACTAACCTAGCCTTGCCCCTTAGCATCCATTCTGCCTGAACAGGAATGGTGTGATGCTGGGTCAATGGAAAATTCCAAGATTAGAACTCCAAATCCTAAAGCACTTTCTATGACATGTGCTCATGTTCTCATCCTCCCTTTCTTTACTCAGGGACCGCCTCTTCTCTTCCCTACCTTGATCCCAACCAGCCCTGGTCCTCTTGCCCTCCTCACTTAGGGGAAGGGCCACTCTGGTCCTTGCTTGTGGCCCACTGTCAACTTCTGGCCCGTCCTTCATGGTGAACAGGCACCTGAGGTTGGTGCTATCTCCCAACGTCACTCCCTGTTCTGTTGTTACTAACAACTCTCTCATCCATTCGTAAAGGGGGCCTTCTAAGGAGAGGATCCACGGATCATTAGGGTAGAGGACACATAGATAATGCTTAAAAAAAAATCCTTGTCAATGATCTCATCCCCTAATCATCTCCAGCCGTCCCTCCTCTGGTGGGGGCATGGAGGTGACCCTGGGCTCTCCAAGGCTTTGCCAATGGCATGTGGGCCTTGGCACAGTTAAACAAGTTGGAACCGTGTCAAATGTGGGAGAGTCCACTCAGCTCAGAGATACTCATCGTCAGAGGGCTGGCCACTGGGGGGATGGGGTTTTTTTTAGACCCAGTGACTCATGAAGACTGTCTACCAAGGCATGGGGGTTGGGAGAAGGGGATGTTATAATCTGTCTGGGTAGCAGGCCAGAGAGCAGGCTCTATGAAATCGCCAGTCCTTCACATAGAATGCAATTACTGGACATTTGTAAAGTGTTTGATATCTTTTTTCACATTCACCATCACCTGTTTTGGGGGTGGGCAGCTAGGCAACACAGTGTACCAAGCACCAGGCCTAGAGTCAGGAAAACCTGAGTTTAAATCTGACCTCAGATGCTTACTAGCTGTGTGACCCTGCACAAGGCACTTTACCTTGTTTGCCTCAGTTTCCTCGTCTGTCAAATAAGCTGGAGAAGGAAATGGCAGACCAGTATCTCTGCCAAGAAAACCCCAAATGGGGTCATGAAGAGTCAGACATGACTGAAACAAATGAACAACAACACAAAAGGCCTGCTCTAATCTCTATAACCGTGATCTCTCCATTACAAAATTATTCTATATAATTTACATGTGTGTGTATGTATATATAGTTGTTGGTTTTTGTTTTTTCTTGTCTATGTACATGTTGCTTCCCCCTCTCCAGTAGATTGTGAGGGCAGAGACAGTATCTTTTTTGTCTATGTATTACTTAGCACAGTGCCTGGTACATAGAAGGCACTTATAAATTCTTTCTGAATTTAATTAAATCGGCTTGTTCATCTTCTCTCCTTTTGCTCCCCCACCCCCACCCAGGGAACATACCCTGTAGGGGGATGACATCCTGGGAACTCTCTCCACGACACATCTCCTCATCTTCTATTGAGGACCAGGCACTCAGTGTGGCTTCGGTAATGGCAAACTGTTCGGCGACACCTGTATTGAGAAGGAGAGACATGGGCTGGAGTTGGTGGCAGACACTACCCCATGTCCCCCTGGTAGCTGCAATGGGTAGATTCAACAGAGGGAGACTGATAGAGCGTCCATCACTTTAGGCTCTTTCCCACACCTACCCAGCGATCCCCATCTAATCTCCATCCAATGATCCAATGGTCCAATTCCCACTTAGCAATCCTATATCTACCCTATGGTCCAGTGCCTACCCAATGATTTGGTTCCAATTCGATGATCCAGTGCCCAGGAAAAATCCTATTCCAACCACCCAATGGTCCAATTCCAACTAACCTCCCTATGCCCACAAAATGACCTTATGCCCTTGTAATGGTCTGAGGCTCACCTCATGTTGTTATGCCAATCCAATGGTCTAATACCCGCCCACCCAATAATACTGTGCATATTTAATGGTCTGGTGCTCATCCTATAGTACCAATCCTATGCCCATACAATGACTTACTGCCCACCCAATGGTTTGATGCCCACTCAACGGTCTAGCACCTGTCCGATGATAATCGTTGATATTTCTATGTTGCTGTTTCTCAACAACCCTGTAAGGCTGGTGGCTTAGTTGGGATTATCCCCATTTGGCAGATGAGGAAACTGAGGCTCATGAAGGCTAAGTGTCTTGTTTAGGATCAAAGAAGATGAGGGGGAGAATCAGGATTTGAATCTAGGTCTTTGGATCTCGTCCCATACTTCTTTCACTCTGGTCTCCCCTTTGGGCAGAAGTATGCCATCTGAGGCTCCATGGAGCCTTGACCTCGTTATCGGTCCTTTGCCCCTTAGCTTCACCATCTCCCCCAACCCACTGCTCCTGCTGACCTGCAGCAAATCGGGCCTCCCGAAGCTCATCAGGGAGGTAGCTGTAATGTTCCTCCTCTGCTGGTGACGGGTCCCACCTCGACTGCTGGGCGCTCCAGCCTTTCCACTCGATCAGGTGGGCTACTCGGCCCCGAGCCATGGCTGTGGGCTTTGTGATGTGGTCCTTGATGCTCTGCACCACACCTGGGCATGTGGAGAACCTGAGTTAGCTGTCCCCCCTTCCCATTCTCACCTATGTGCCGATGCCCACTGGATCATGGATCACAGATCTGGAGCTTCAAGGATCCCAGAGGTCATCTCCTCCCAGCCCTTCATTTAACAAATGAAAACATGGAGCCTGGGGAGGGGTGGGGGCAAGGGGAGGGGAGGGAGGTGACTTGCCCAAGGTCATACACAGGTAGTAAATAGGAGAGGTAGAATTTGAAGCCAGGCTTTCTACCAACAGAGTCAGAGTTCTCGATCCTGTACTGTCTTGTACCACCATCAAAAAACACAACAATGTTGCACGTTGTATACTAGGCCATGTAAAGTAGCGTGATAAGAGAATTTCTGGCTTAACTTTCTTCCCACCATTTATTTAAGAAGGGCAGGTCATGTAAAATAAGCTGGAGTCCAAAATCAAGCTGAGACATCAACTACAGCCCTACTGTTATCTGGTTAGTTCCTGCTCTGTTTGCAAATTTACAGCTCGAAATATCAGCTACAGCTCTGGTGTTAACTGGCGGGTACCTTGTTTTACCCGATTCAGACCTTCCCCTTCCGCCATCTGTTCTTTTATCTGTAAATCACCATCCTCTCTTATTTACTCTTTGAAATTCTCCTGTTCCCATCCTGCTTATGTAACCAAAACCTCCAGAAGGGTGCTGATACGGCTGCTCTGGCCTCACTTGTTCTTATCATAGCTCTGCATTACCTCTTAATGCATCCTCAGATCGTTTTTTTGCTCACAGTAGTTAGCCAGTTCTGTAGGCATTCATAGATTTAGAGCTAGAAGAGACCTTAGAAATTATTGAACCCAATGCCCCATCTTATAGATGGGGAAACTGAGATCCATGAGGGGTAAGGTGATTTGTTCAAGATTACACAGGTAGGAAGCAGTATGACCAGGATGCCAGTCCTGTTCTTCCACCCAGGGTCCTTTCTACCACATTGTAATTCCTCTTGGAGGAGAGAGAGATTGCCGCTGATGAGGGTGGTTGGGAAAGGTTCCTTGGAGGAGGCAGAGTTTAAATGGAGTGTTGAAGGATAGAGAGATAAAGGATAATGGAAAGGGTATTCCAGGCAGAGAAAAGAGCTTGAGCAAAGGACAGTGGCAGGAAGAAGCCTGGCCCATGGTGTGGGAGGGAGGGAAGCCTGTCCCTCACACCTTCTATGCACAGGCTCCGTGGTCTGTCCCTCTTAGCACCTCTTCTTTCCCCAACAGGTGTGGCATCATTCATTCCTACCTCCTTGTCTTTTTCTTTGCCCCTGCATGAAATGTCCTTACTCTTTTCCCTTACTCATTTAAGTACAGAGTCTTTGAGGTCTAGCCCTCTTAGCACAGTCCTTGGCACATAGTAGACACTTGATAAATTACTGTCGGAGGGTCAGCTTCCTGATCCAGATGTTCTAGGGTTTGGTCCGTGGTAGAGGAGTATAGAAGATAGCAGGTCCAGACGATGGTCTGTACAGAGCCATTACTAGGGTGAGGCAACTGGTACTTTGGCTTAGGGCACCAAAATTTAGAGGGAGCTGGAACAAATTAAGCTTAATACCTAGTTTAGCTTTGTCCCAGGGTAATTGAAACAATTGAGTTAGCACCTAGGCAGAAAGAATAATGAGTCAAAATAGGAAGTTGCCTGCCCGTGGCAGATAAACTCCTCTCTAGCTTAGTCCCACTCTACAATGCTCCCCTGTTTATTTGTTATTGTAGTTTATCCTTCATTCTTGAAGAGGATCATGACATCAGGAAGATGATGCCATGACTTGCAAGTGAGCAGGATTACCGTGAGGGAGGGCTGTACAAAGTCACCAGCCTCACTTTCTCCTCTGGAGCTGTCTGGGTCCAGTGACAAGATATAGATCAGGATGACTGGAGTTGGCTCAGGATGCAGTGGGAGACCTTGGTCTTTTTAAGTGAAAATCTTTCCAGGTCTCAGTTTGAGTGAGACAATGGCCTTTCAGGGATTAAGTCTAGGTAAGAAATGGGGTGGGGGGGGAAATGGCTTCTTTTACCTACTCAAAAAAATATCAATCTTGGAGGGGAAGACACTCAGGGTTTCTGGCCAAAACAGAAATAATTGCTATTTACATTCACTCTGAGCCATAAGGGCCCAAATAATGACCAATTGGGACAGGCTGAGACCTATTCTTGGCCAATCAGTGAAAGCCAGAGTGTTTTAGGTTTGAGGTATGGTTCTTAAGAAAGAAATCTAGCCTGTAAACCCCAAAATATCTTTCTAGGTTTGAGTGATCAAAATGTACATCCCTTTGGGCAGAGCACCCTCAGGTAAGGGTATGACACCCTATGTGGACAGAGGGAGAGGAAGGAGGAAAGGAGAGGAGAGAAGGGGAGGGGAGAGGAGCTGCATTGCTCAACCGGAATTGGCCAGTTGGGTCCCCAGTGGGGCAGCCCTATCTGGCCACTGGACCCAGATGGCTCTGGGGGACAGAGTGAGGCTGGTGACTTTGCACAGCCCTCCCTCATTTAAATCCAATTCACTTGCAAGTCATGGCATCATCTTCCTGTTGTCATGGTCCTCTTCGAGAATGAAGGGCAAACAACGATCTAGGAGTAGTATGAGATGCCCTGCTCATCTACCAAGTGTCTGTCTCCCTCAACAGGGGGAGTCTTTAGAACTCAGTTTTGTGCCATCTGTCCTAGGAGCTAAAAATTTCAAGCCATAAGGCTTGGCTCTGGGCCTGTACGTACCCACCAGGGACGAGGTGGCTAGGGCGGCCACATTGTAGTTACTAGAGCAAGACCTGGACTCAGGCAGGAAGCCATTGGGTGTCCGGAAGCATTTCTGAATGGAGAAGAAAAAGGGAGGGTCAGTGGGCAGCACCCCCTAGCCATACAACCCCCTCCCCTCCTCCTGTACCAATATCAGGTGCTGGGCCAGGACCATGGAATGAGGTGCCCTGGAGGGGACAGCCCGGGGTTGGTGTGTCCAGATCCCACTTTGTCCTCTCTGCCCCAACTTTTCCCACAGGATGCAACAAGGACCATATGAAGGGTGACAGCATGCCAAAGGGCCAGGCATGGGGTAAATGCTTGGTGGGGAGAGATTGGGGCAAGTCAACTGACCTGCCAGGGATCCCAACAGAAATCCATTTGTTTTTCCTAAATTGGGATGAAAAAGGGGATTCAGGCAGATCGTGTTTCCAAGAGAGCATCAGGCAACTCAAATCCCCCCTTCTGAAAGAGGCCTTGTGCTGCTCCCCCTAGTTCTTGGTGCCTTTCCCTTTCGGTTTTTCCCGTCACCTGCTCTCTCTGTCTCCTATGTGTGTTGTTATTTACATATTGTCTCCTCCATTAGACTGGAAGCTCCCTGAGTGCAGGGACTGTGTTTTTGTATCTCTAGAACTTAGTCCATGCATGGCACATAGTAGGTACTTAATCAATGCTTATATCATATATGCTCATCGAAGTAGTATGGCCAGCCAGTGCTGCCGGAAGGAAGTAGAGAGCCCAGTAACTGGCTCATCCATCCAGGAATCAGGCCTAAGTATCCCTTAGCAAGCCTGGAAAAATAAATAAATAAATATATGTATACATATATATATATATATATATATATATATATATACACACATACATATACATATATGTAATATATACACACACCCATTGCTGGATGCTTGGATAACTGGGAAATGGATACCTCATTATGTCTTCATAGATCTCTATCTGGAAGGGACCTCAAAAGTCATCTAGTCAACCCCCTCATTTTACAGATGAGTAAACTGAGGCTGGGGGGGGTTAAGTAACTTGCCCATAGTCACACAAGTAATAACAGTCAACATTTTTACAATACTTTAAGGTGTGCAAAGCATTTTACACATATTATCTCATTTAAACCTTGCAACAACCCTGGGTATTATTATCTCTATTTTACAGATGTGGAAACTGAGGCCTAGAGAGGGGAATTGACTTTCCTAGGATTGCACAGCTAGTTAATATCTAAGGGGGGGATTTGAATCCAGGAAGGAAAATCGAGGGTTTGAACCCAGTTTCTCTGAATCCAAATCAGCATACTTTCCAAGGTACCATACCAAGAACTTGTCCATTTTACAGATAAGGATACTAACATCACATAGCAAGCCCATAGCAGAGTCGGGATTCGAACCCAGATTCTTTGGCTCTGCCTCAAACACCACAAATGTAGGGAGTCTGAACCTGATGTAGAATCATCAAGGTTGGCAGAGGATCAGAAGGGGTCCCAACCCCAGTGGTGTTCTCTTTAAGGGGAAATAGGGGTCCAGGTATAGTCTGGGGGTACAGGCAAATTGGGGTAGGGTGGAGGAATGTAGGGGTGTCATTTACCTTATTGGTGACATGGTCTGGAGCAGCAGGGGGAAGGCAGCCAGAGGGGAGGTCCGGGGCTGGGCAATCTATGTCCCTGGGCAGAGGGCAGTCCTTGTGGGCACTTGTGAACAATTCTGGAAGAAGAAAGAGCATGGGTTAAAGCAAAAGCATTGAGATGGAGGAAGAGAGCCTCTGTTAGGCAGGGAAAGAGTGGTTGTTCTTCTTCAGTTTTTTTCAGTCATGTCCAACTCTCCATGACTCCATTTGGGTTTTCTTGGCAGCGATACTGGAGTGGTTTGCCATTTGCTTCTCCAACTCATTTTACAGATGAGGAAACTGAGGCAAACGAGGTGAAATGACTTGCCCAGGGTCACACAGCTAGGAAGTGTTGGAGGCCAGATTTGCCCCTGATGGAGTAGGGGTGGGTGGAGGCAAAGGTGGTGTCCATATCTGGCTTCCTGCTGCTCCCAGGGCAAGAATGAACCAGGGGTCTGGCCTCAGGGAATATCCTAGACTGGACCCTGCCCTTAATTTAATCTGCTTCCATGAAGGCAGCCTGGGCCATTAGACACTGCCCTGGGGCCTGGTCAATTCAGGGAAGCCTGACGTTTTGGGGGCAGCTCCATCCCCAGAAAGGATAGAGAAAGAGAGATGCATGGAATCTCGAAATGGGCAGAGTCCTCAACCGTCACAGAGTTTTCCTCCTTCCCCCAGCTGGGATGGGTGGCCCTGCTTCAGTATCCCTTACCAGAAGCCACCCAGTCTCTTCTTACAGACCTCTGGTGTAAGGGAATCCACTGCCCCTAGCTCCTTCTGCTTTGAGGAATCTCTAAATGTCAGGAAATGTTTCCCAACATTATCAAGCTGAAATCTCCCTCTTGGCAACATATACCCAACTGTCTCAATTCTGCCAGCTGGGGCCCAAGAAGAAAAAAGCTAATTCTTCCTATTCATGACAACATTTCAAATTATTGAAGAGTCTGCTCTTCTCCAGGGTAAATATGCCCAATTTCTTTAACCAATCTTGGCTTGGCGTGATCTTTCTTTCTTTCTGTATGCCATCAGCCCTCCTCTGGATGGACAGTGTTCTTCCTATAATCTTACATCCAGATCAAAGGACAATACCCCAGACTGGTCTGACAAGGGGACAGAACAGATGAGCCACGTCCTCTCTCATTCGAGACACCAAGCTTCTATTAATTCAACCTAAAATCAACATCAGCTTTTGGGATTAACTGATCTTGAGATGGTGAGAAGGGAAGGACCTCTGAGAAACTGAGGAATAGGAAGATAGGACAATAGGCCTGGCTTCAGCTTGCCCTCTTACCATTCAAGGAAGGAGGAATGTTATGATGGCCAGAGAGATCTTTCATTAGGAGTGACTCATTTCAGGGTCACTCCAGCCCTCCCCAGGGCACTGATGGGCACAGCTAGGCAGATGCTCAGTTGGGAGAAGGGGTGGGAGGTTCCTCTGGCTATCCCTTCCTTCCCTGGGGTGAATCTTGATGCCCTGGGGCAGAGCCCAATTTGCTGGGCCAAATATCCCCCAAATTCACCCCAGTAAGACCTGGCAGCATGAAGAAGTCTGAGAAAAACAGCTGAGTTAAAGGCTTCTCAGAGGAAGGGGCAGGGACCAGAAACTCCTGCGTTTAACAGGTTGGATGCAGCCTAGAAGTTGTTGCTTTTAGGGAAGAGACCAAGCATTTATTAAACACCTACTGTGTATGTATCAGGTACTGTGTCTTTAAGGGCCCTACAAGCATAGCCCATCAGAAACTCCTTTGGGGGAGAGACAATGTGTGGGATGGTGGGAAGCCACAGGAGAAAAAGACAAAATACGGGTCCAAATACTCTGGGCAGTCACTTCTCCTCTCTTGGTCTTCATTTCTTCCTCTGTAAAATGTGGAGGCCATCGAGGAAAAGTGGCTTAGTCCTCCAAGGTAGTTTACAGAGAAGGACACTGAGGCCCAGAGGTTCAGTGATTTGTCCAAGAACATACAGGTTGCAGTAAGTGGCAGAACAGGATTCAGGTCCTCCATCCATCAGTTTCTGAATCAAGCATTCTTCTCTAAGGTCTCTGCCAGCTCTGACATCCTGTGTTCTAAGGGCCCTCCTAACTCTGACATTCTGTGTTCTAAGGCACTCCCGGCTCTGACATCCTGTGTTCTAAGGGTCTTCCAAGCTCTGACACTCTGTGTTCTAAGAGCTCTCCCAGCTCTGACATTCTCTGTTCTAAGTTCCCTTTCCTGCTCTGACATTCTGGGTTCTAAGGTCCCTCCCAGTCCTGACATTCTGGGTTCTAATGCCCCTCCCAGCCCTGACATTCTAGGTTCTAAGGCCCCTCCCTGCTCTGACATCCTGTGTTTTTAGCACTCGATGTCCTCAGGGCCCTCCAAGTTCTGATATTCTATGACCTCACTTTCACAGAGACTGAACTCTAAAGATGAATAAGAATATTGATGAGCCCTCCACACATCTGCTAAAAGATGTTAAAAAATCCCTGCATCCTTTTATGCGGGGCCCTCACTATTCCTATGACAACACCCTACCGTGTCTCCTAGTGTTGAGGGCTAGGGCAGGGAGAGACAAGATGGAAGTATCAGAGGAGCCACCCCTGGGGTTGGTTCCATTTTAATGATGGAAAAATTGAGGCTCCAAGAGCAGTGAATTGCCCACACAGTCGAGTGGGTTCCCAGATCACCCGCCTCCAAGCCAAGTACTTTCCACCAGAGAGGGTTCTTTCCGCCACACTGCCTTTCTTGGTCCCTCCCCGGTTTGGTTTCCCATTCCTGTGTCTCCTCTCTAGGGTCCAAGCCTACAGCTGGTTGCCTCCTGCCTCCCTCTACCCCTCAGGACTTGGGCCCTTGTGATGTCACCCGTGGTTGCCATAGAGACATCAGGTAATGAACCAGCCTTGGGTGGAGTTACAGGCTCCTCCTCCTCCAGCTGGGACCAAGCAGACCACGTCACTGGCCATTGGAAAAACACAGCCTGAGAGGGGACAGAGGCAGGAGCATAGCTCAGGGCCCCCTCCCCCAGGATGGGTCAGCTCTGTCCTCTGGGAGATCAGCCACAAGGAGAGTCTGGATCTCTAGCAGCATCTCCCCATCTTCTCCTCTAGTCAACTAAAGGCTTTAGAAATAAAAGAGATCTTGGCAACCTTTTGCTGATGAGGAACCTGAGACCCAGAGCAGGGTAGTGACTTGTCTTAGGTAATCCACGTACTTAGTAGCAGACTATGGGATTTGAACTCTAGACCTCTGACTGCCCTGGCAGATCTAACCCAGTAACTACAGACCCCCTCCCTAGACTCTTGGTTTACCCTGATCCTGATGCATCCCTGCTATTTGCCTTTCTTTGCATCCCCAACACTTAGTAAGGTGGCTGGCACATAGTAGGTACTTAATAAATTCATGTCGACTGAATGAATAACTCTTCTTCCTCCCCTCAAAAAAAAAAGACAGGATTAAAATTGGTTTGCTTCCTGGGGACACTTAGAGTTAATGTCTCACACCCTCTTGCATCAAAGTGGGCAGTTTCTCTCCAGTTGTTAAAGAAACTAGAGGCAGAAGGTACTATTTCTTTCCTCAGTACATTTGTTGCAATATATGACGATCCCTCGACCTGGGGAAGTTCCTCCTTGTGTCTAGCTGAACATTTGCTTGCTGTGTGTCTAACCTAAACTTTCCTTTGGTGACTTCAGCCTCTCTTCTCTTCTGGAATGGTCGGGGAGGTGGAGAATCACTAGTCACCCTCCCCCTAGGTAATATTTATATAGTATACAGATCTGTCTGTTCCTGACTCAGCTCAGTTCCTTTGGGCATCTCAAGGAGCTGTTTCCCTCTAAAGACTTCACAGTCTTTGTGGGGCAGGCAGGGAGGGCTCAGACTGAGTCTGTGTCTCTGCTTTACATCAGAGGGGCAGAGAGAAGAAATAGCTCCCAAAGTCATGCAGTGGCAAGAAGACCTCCCTTTTTGCCCCTGTTCAGCTCACTCGTGAAATCTGCGAGTTGGAAGGGACCGTCTCATCCAACCCTTTAAGGAACAAAAAGGTTAGGTAATTTTCCCAAGGTCACACTATTAAAATTTAAGTCAACAACCTATAATGTGCAAGGCACTAGTCTGGGTGCTGAGAAAATGCTAAAGCCAGGATCTGAACCCAGGACTTCTGCCTCCCTTCCCCTACCCTATATTTTCTCTGTTTACATCAAGAAGCTCAGTGTCACTTATGGCCTCTGATCTTAATTATTCTAACAGGTCCTAGGACATCAGTACTAAGGAAGGAGAGCCACACTTCTGCTTTCAAGATGGGGAAGTGAGGACTGTTGGCCTTTCTATCATCCCCTTGAGAGTCGGCCAAATCCCTTTCCTCTCTCTCAGACCTCGGTCTCCCTTTCTGCACAACAGGGCCAATGTCTGCCCTCCTCTTCCCCCAGCCCTCCAAGTGAGAGGGAGAGGATGCTGCCTCCTCCCTCTGCCTGGTGAGTCACCGCCACAGGTGCAGAGACCCAGCCTGGTGTGGCGGCTTGGCTGAGAACAGCCTGGCTGTTACCAATCTTCCCTAGCCCTCGAGAAGAGATATTTATAGAGTGATTGTACCGCTCCTATTGCTTTTCAGAACCCTTGGCTCAGTTTTCTGCAGCAGCAGACACCCATCCTTCCATTTCCCCTCCCTGCCCATCCCCCTCCTCTCTAAATCTGTAAGGGTTATAGAACAAGGACAGATTTGGGTTCAAATTTGGCTTTGGACAGCGACTAGTTATATGACCTTGGACAAATGATTTCACCTTTCTCAGCCTCTATTTTTTCGTCTTTACAACGGGGATGATGATGCCTGCAGCACTGACTCCCACATCATTGCCGTGAGGCTCAAATGAGATGTCTGTCTGCACATCACATTGCAAACCTTTAAAGCTCTATAGAAATGTTAGGTATTAATATATTAACATCAGAATATTTTTGGCCCCTTCTATAAACCATTCTGGGGCAGCTAGGTGGCACGGTGGACAGAGCACCAGGCCTGGAGTCAGGAAGATCTGAGTTCGAGTCTGGCCTCAGACACTCATTAGCTGTGAGATCCTGGGCAAGTCACTTAACCCTTATTTGCCTCAGTTCCTCATCTGTAAAATGGGGACATACTGGAGAAAGAAATGGCAAACCACTCCAGTGTCTGCCAAGAAAACCCCATGGACGACGTCCCTTGCCTCTTTCATAACAGTGCTTTAAATTCACCTCCTTCATGAAATCTCCTTGGATCAACCTGATTTAAGCCCATCATACCAACACTTGAGGATTCAGTTTGTGCTATAAGAAATGAACTTATTAATCTACTGCTTTATAAATGTTCTTATTGGCATTTCCTAGAGTGTATGTGATACGTTCTCTTTCTCCAACTCAATTTAGGAGGTCCCTGAGGTCAGAAACCAGGTTTCTCCTATCAGATGAGGGTTCTTCAAGCGCAAGAAGAGTCTTCCTCATTGGACTGGGAACCCTCTAAGGGAAGAGATGGGAGAGAGGAGACTCTGAGGCTCAGTGGCCTCCTCTCAAGATGAGAGGAACTCCAGGTTCTCATTGTGATATGTAAGATGGGTGACTGGCTTATTTGGAGCCTCCTCCAGACTTCAGTGTACTTCCATGCTCAATGGAAAGACCAACTCCATCTTGGATAGGCTGGCATGGAGAAGGAAGGGGACTTCAGCTTCCTGGGTGGAAGGGTGGGGAGAAACACAGGTAACTGTGTTTTCCATAGGCTACGTTGGGGATGACCTGCGGTCAATTTGCGCCATTACTGGACTACCTTACTGCAATGTGAGGCACTGTGTGCTCAAGTAAATATCACCTAGCACATGGAAAGGACCAGAAAATATCCAAGTCAGGGCAAAAAACCTTAAAACATAGAATGTCAGAGCTAGGAGGGCCCTTAGAACACAGGATGTCAGAGCTGGGAGGGCCCTTAGGACACAGAATGTCAGAGGTGAGAGGGTCCTTAGGACACAGGATGTCAGAGCTGGGAGGGCCCTTAGGACACAGGATGTCAGAGCTGGGAGGGCCCTTAGAAC
>JAQQSZ010000681.1:0-15782 GCA_028646595.1 Phalanger gymnotis | reverse complement strand
TTTTGAGTCTCTTTTAGCAAGTCATTGACTTGTTTTTCATGGTTTTCTCTCATCCTTCTCATTTCCCTTCCCAATTTTTCCTCTACTTCTCTAACTTGCTTTTCTAAATCCTTTTTGAGTTCTTCCATGGCCTGAGACCAGTTCATGTTTTTCTTGGAGGTTTTTGTTGTAGGGTCTATGACTTTGTTAACTTCTTCTGACTGTATGTTTTGGTCTTCTTTGTCCCCAAAGAAGGATTCCAGAGTCTGAGACTGAATCTGGGTGTGTTTTTGCTGCCTGGCCATGTTCCCAGCCAACTTATTGACTAAAGAGTTCTATGTTCCACGCTTGGGTGGATGCGCTGCCTCACCAGCACTCCTCCTTCCCCAAGAACCCACTACCCGGACTGGGCTTAAATGTTCAGCAGGCTGTTCGCTCCTGCTCTGATCCTCCACTTAATTCCTCCCAACAGTTGGGCCTGGGGCCAGAAGCAACTTCAGCTGTAGTTCTAAAGCTGCTCCACCTCCACTGCCCCAGGGGCAGTGGCCAAACTACAAACTCAGTCCTGCAGCTTTTCCCACTAATGTTCTCTGTTGTCTTTGCTCTTTGTGGGTTGAGAGGTCTGGTAGATGCAACAGCTGAGTAATTCAGGATGCTAGGGCACTCTCCGCTCGTCTCCTGTTGTAGCAGGTCCGCGTCTGGTCTGTTAGCGCCGAGCGCGCTGGGCTCAGCTCTGCTCCCCTCAGCTGGGAGCTGGGAGCTCCCTGTGGGACAGACCTTACCCCGAGACCATCCTGGCTGTCCTGGGCTGGAGCCTGCTTCTCTCTGCCACTTTGTGGGTTCTGTAGTTCTAGAATTGGTTCAGAGCCATTTTTTTATAGGTTTTTTGGAGGGACTTGGTGGGGAGCTCACGCCAGTCACTGCTTCCCAGCTGCCATCTTGGCTCCACCCCCCCCCCTCAATTTTAATTTTTAATGAGTTGCTGTCTTCATTTTGCTTTTGATTATCCTTTTCCAATTGGTTGATTTAACCTTTCAGGTTGTCATTTTTTTTTATTTAGATTCTGAATCTCCATAGCCATTTCATCGATCTTATTTTTTAAACAATTGATTTCATCAGTGGTTTTTTTTCCCCCATTTTTTATTTTACCTCCCTAATTTGGTTTTTCAAAATCCTCCTTTAGCTCTCTCAGTAATGCTTTTTGGGCTTGAGACCAATTCACATTTCCTTTTGAGGTATCAGATGTGGGTACAGTGTCAATGCTATCCTTTTCCGCATTGGTATTTTGATCATCCATGTCTCCATAAAATGTACGAATGGTCCTTGGTTTTTTCGTGCTCTTCTTCATGTTGGTTAGCTTTTTCCTGGCTTTACAGTGGATTGATGCTTTTGGGGCTCAGGGATCTTTGTTCCAGGTTTCTTGGTCTGGAGATTGTGAGCCTAGTTACTGGCTTTGTGTATTATAGCCTTCAGTTTCCTGAGATGTGGGGGAGTGTTCTGACTGCCTGAAGTCTCCTTTTCCCCTGGGGCTGCTCTCCAGCACTGTTGCTTTTCAGCAATGGTCTCAGCTGTTTGTTGTCTGTGCTGGTGTCTGCCACTTCCCCTGGCTGTGCAAAGGTATGTCTGGGCTCCTGATGTTGAAGCCTGCTGGCTCTGCCTCTCTGGGACTCAGGAACTCCCACTACTTGGCCACTGAAGCCCCACTTCTGTCTCCTCTATTCGAGCCTGGCCATAATGTCTCCCAGAAGTTCAAGAAGGTGCATTTCAAACCTCTGGGCTGCAACCTCAAGAGCAGTTGTCTCATGGCAGGAGGTGTTGTGCTGTTGTCTCTCATTGCTTTGACAGACTCTTGTCTTGTGTCGAGAGGCCTGGGGATCTCCCCAGGTTTAGGGTGCCCAGTTTTCTCCGCAGCTGGATATCTGGCTGGTTTCTGCAGCTGCTTCTGCTTTGGTGCTGTCTGGCACAGCTGCACACAACAAATGCTCTCTCAACCTACAGATCCATTCCCTCAACCTTTCAGGCTCTCCTGGCTTGGAACTTTGTCCCACTTAGACTGGTAGCAGCTTCTAATTCTCTCAAATCTGCTCAGATACACTTTGTTTTAGAGGTATCTGACAGAACTTGTGAACGAACTACAGTAAGACACTGCTTTCACGTGGCCATCTTTAGGGCCTACTCTGTGCCCAGTCAGACCCAGGACCTGGATGGGGAGGTAGCATTTTATAGTCCTTATGGTATCCTGTGGGGAGATGAAGCAGGCACACAGGAAATAGGTAAAGAACTATTCCTGGCTAGATTGCATAAATGCCAAAATGAACTTTGGATAATGGGTGCCATTTGGAGTTCTATTTAATCCAACAAACATTTTTAAAGTACCTACCCTGTGCAGAAAAAATTAGAAAAGACACTGTTCACATCCTTATGGGGCTTATGGTTTAGAAACCCATAAACATGAGCCATAATATACAATATTATATAAGACAGTTCTAAAATGAAGTGCCACATAAAGTCTGGGGGAGAAGGTTGTTAACATTTGGGGAGAAAAGAATCAGGGAAGACTCCCTGGAAGAGATAACATTTGAGTGGAACTTTAAAGGATTGGTAGAATGGGTTAACAGTAAAAGAGAGGAAGGTGAGGGCATTCTAGGATTAGGAGAATTTAAGCAAAGGCATAGAGGTAGGACAGTACAGAAGATGCATGGAATGGGGTGGAGTTGTTCAGTTTGGCTCAAGAATAAAGTGTTTGGGGGCAGCTAGATAGGCACAGTGAATAGAGCACTGGCCTGGAGTCAGTAGGACCTGAGTTCAAACTCAGATACTTGACACCCTTACTAACTGTGTGACCTTGGGCAAGTCACTTAACCCCAATTGCCCTCTCTTCCCCCCTCCAAAGAAAAGAATAAAGCATTTGGAGGTGAGCAATAGGAGAGGAGGATGGAAAGGTAAGGGGGCACCAGGTATGGAGACCTTTGAATGGCAGATAGAAGAGTCTGAACTATCAGATAGCAGGTGGTAATAGGGAGCCATTGGAGATTTGGGGCAGAGGAGGGCCATGACTATAGGTCTTTGTAAGAAAGATTATTCTGGCAGCAGCATGAAGGAGGAATTGTAGAGTGGTTATTTGACTACTTTTATAGAAGAGCTAATAATGGGGATGAGTAGGTGGACTAAGGATATAAAAGTCTAGAGGGTTGATAAGGAAAAGGTATAAAAGTTGTGTGTGTGAGATTGATCAAACTTAGATTCCCACTGAAGTGGAGGACATGAGTGGGATAAATATGGCCCTGGACCTGCCCAATTGGGTGTGGGAGACCTATAAGGGGTGAGGGGGTGGAGGAGAAGGCCACAGAGAGACCTTTGAGAAACATCCATTTGAGGAGTTGAGAAGAAGATGGAGAGAGAGAGGGAATTAGGTAGGTATGAGGAGAAACAAGAGTGTCAAATGTCAAGGAAGATGAGATGAGACATAAAACAAGGCTACTGGATTTAGTGATTAGGAGGTTACAGGTGACCTTAGATCAATTTCAGAAGAATGACAAGGGAAAGAGCAGAAGCCCTATGATAAGACAAGGTTGGGGCTTCATGGAGGAAGTGGGCCTTGGGCTGGGTACTGCAGCCTGAGGAGGATCGGGATAGTGAAGAGCAGGGAAGGCATCCTGGGCAGGAGGAATAGCATGGTCAGACATGGAAAGGAGGATGGCATGGACAGGGATCAATGAGACCAGACTGCCTAGTGTAGAGTGTGAGAAATGTGTTCTCTGTAGAGAGAACAGTACTTGTTGTGAAGCCAGAAAAACCTCTTATTTTATTTTACGTTCACTGTGAATGGGTAACTCCCTAAAGGAGCACACTTGCTCAGACAAATGCAAGGTATTTATGTCCTGTTCCCAATTAGAATTTCCTTTCTTGTTCCCCATTGGCTGAATGCAACTTCCTGAACCTCCTCTTCTATGTTCTGTGTTCCATGTTCTTCTCCTGGATATGTACCCCCTCCCTTGTCATGTATTGTATGTG
The DNA here is from genome assembly GCA_028646595.1 of Phalanger gymnotis. Classification (NCBI taxonomy): domain Eukaryota; kingdom Metazoa; phylum Chordata; class Mammalia; order Diprotodontia; family Phalangeridae; genus Phalanger; species Phalanger gymnotis. The sequence goes on along the minus strand of JAQQSZ010000681.1, from coordinate 11,789 downwards.
CATTTAAATTGTCTTGTTCTGCCCTGGGGGTGTGTTGGACGATATCAAACAGCTCGTTAAGCATGTGTACAAGCTTCTGACCTTTTCTTTGATCAGAAACCTGGTTCTGCTAGGTCACAGCTCTGATTAGAACCAGTCACCTCTGACTTACATCTTATTGCCACTCCTGCAAAGCTGGGAGTAGTGCTAATCCTGTTGAATTCCTTCTTTTGTTTCTCACAGGAGGGTCAAGTGGTGGGAGATACCCATGGGTAGGTAGTGTAGAACCATATGATAGAAGGTCTTGAATGCAAGACTGGAGTCTATACCTTTTGTGACAGGCAATGCAGAATCATTGAAGATTTTGGAGCAAGGGAGTAGCAACATTAGAGTCATTTCAGGAAGATGCTTGGACTATCTGCATAGACAGATTGAAGGGGAGTAGAATACAGCCATGCTGGGAGGTTATTTGGGTGTAAGGTGATCAGAGTCTGAACTAAGACAGGGGCCATGAGGATGGAGAAGAAAGGATGGATACAAGGGACATTTTGAAGGGATAATCAGCAGGGCCTGGGTCAGAATCCCAGCTCTAGCACTTGCTGGCTGTGTGGCTTTAGGCAAGGTCGTTTTTCTTTGGGCATCAGTTTCCTCATCTGTTAGATGAGAGGTTGGATTAAATGGCCTCTTAGGTCCCTTCCTACTTTATATCCTAGAAATGAGGAAGCTGGGACTCCAGGGAGAGGGCATGTGTCAATTCAACAGCTATTTATTGTATACCTATCTTATAAAAGGACTTGTGTTTGTCCTTGGCAGATACAGAGATGAAAAACTACAAGAGGATCTGCCATTAAGTATCTTATAATCTAATATGTAGGATATGAATTCTACTCAAATAAGTGTGGCTCTGTGATCTATTCATTGTATAACCTGGGAGAAGACAAAAATTCACCAAATGTTGTAGTTGGAAGGGGCCTGAAAAGTCATCTTATCCACTGCCCTCCATTTTATACATGAAGAAGTTGAGACACAGAAAGGGAAGTGATTTTTTTCAAAGTCATGTGTTATATCAGAGCAAGGACTGATTGACTGAATGAATGAACCTCCTGACCTAGAATTCATGAGTTTGGAGGAACCCATTGAGTCCTTTGGCTTCATTAGTTGTTGTTGTGTAGTCATATTGGAATTTCCATGACCCCTCATTGAAGTCAGGGACTGTTCTTCATTTAAAAAAACCTTTTTTTTGGTTGCAGTGGATGATATAATAGAGATGGTGATATGGGCAGAGTAGAGAAACAAGTGATAACAAGACAAACAAGTGGGTAACTGAGTGGTATGAGAGATTCATTTTCACCTGGGGGTAGGGGGGTGCAGAGGAATCTGGGAAGGCCTCATTGAGAAGGTGGTGCCTAGGCTGTGTCTTGAAGGAAAAGAAGGATTTCAATGGTTAAAGAGGAGGAGGTTGGCATTCTGAGCACTAGATGGTGACCTTAGAGATCCTCTAGTCCACCCCCTTCATCTTACAGATGAGGAAGATGGGGCTTTGAGAGGTGAGGTAGCTTGCCTAAGATCATGTAGGAAATCATTGGCAGAGTTGGGATTCAAATTCAGGTGCTGTTCTCATCTTTATCTCTGATGAAGAGATGGTTCTTCTCTCAGTCATGGATAATCTCTTTCCTAGAGGGCTTTTCCCCAGGTGGTTTACTCCTTAATCATCTTCCATGTTTCCCCTCTCTAATTCTGAAGCTTTCTCTATGTAAAGATTTATTTTCTTAATGCCTATCAACATGTATAGGCCTCCTGCATGCATAAGTCTTCCAGGACCTGACCATCCCCTCAAGCTATTATCCAATATCTCTTCTCTCATTCACAATAAAACCCTCGGAATAAGATTTCTACTCTCCCCCGATTTCTCATCTTCTTATAATCTTTCTGCCTCCATTACTCAATTAGAACTTCGCTTTTCAAGGTTCATGGTTTTAGAAACATACTTAAATTGTCTAGGAATAAATAATACTCTTTGGCAAGCCAGGAATATTTTAATTGTATTTTCTATTTATTCTCCCTGAATAAATGGGTACATTCCCTAAACAGAGTACAGAAGAGCATGCAAAAGACTCAGATGGATGCCAATCCTTTCATAGACCCTCACCTTGAATCTTCTGCCAGGCTCTTCATTGGCCAGATACAATCCCCTGACTGCCTACATCATGCCCTCATCAAATGGCTCGTTTAATCATGGAACAAGCCTGTGACCTTTCACCCGACCAACCTGAGGCCTGGTTTCTGCTAAAGCTGGGGTGGAGAAGGGGTAGAGGGACACCTTCAAGTCTGTGGAAGCAAAAACCTCCCCCATTTCTTACAGTTTCCCCCTTTTGTATTCAAACTTTTGTTTCCACATCTTTAATACTCTCTTACTATCTTTCTCATCTGAATTTTCCCCCTTAACCATTACCCCTTTAAGTAAATATGAGAAGGGATAAAGATTGATTGCCTCATTGACAAATCAAAGGGGGAAGTCCCCTTTCTAAATACAGATGAAGAAGACCCAAAGAAAACAATAATTCAATTGTCTCTTTAAGATTCAAAGTCTCTTCCCATAATACTGTCTGGCAGGGAACATCATCAATGAAGTCCTCTGGTCCTTGGTATTTGCTCCAGCCATCTCCATAGCATCTCAGCATCTTCTTCTTGTCTTCTTGTAGGAATCAGATTTCTATCCATTCTCCTACAAAAGTTACCTTAGCACAATTTTAAGTTACCATTTCTAATCCTTATAACCTGATCATTTTTACAAATTCAAAATCGGAACCTTGGCCAATTGTTACGTTCAAGAAATTCACATCAGACTCCAGTTTCTTATATTTTACATTAACCCATTATTAATTTCCTCACCAAGAGGATGAGATTCCACTAAGGAATTAACAACAGGCTCCAGTACGTACATAAATACATTAAATAGTCAATTTTTAACACAGCACATGTAACATCATAGACTTTTAGTCGTGCTATATTTCTTTTATGGCATTTACAAAATAAACCACAAGCCATTCTTCATTTAACATTACTAATTGTAACAAAACTTTAGATAACCTTGATATTTCCCAAATAATATTCTCCCAAGCCATTGACCTAATTGTCTCCATACCATTACCAAGAATTTAAAAGACCCTAACTTATGCATGACCCTATACAAGGCCCTGATAAACTACCCTAACTTATACAAGAACACTAGGTCCAGTCCTATAATAATCTAAGATGTTCCATAATCAATTATTTTAATAGATTTGTTACTGCACTTACAAAACCTTCTGATTATAGAAATTTGTCACTAAGACATTAGGGACTTATAGTAAGAGGTCGATATTTCTTCAGCTTCCTGTCAACTACAGGCAGAAGTTATGTCAAACTGCAAGCTGCATTGATCCAAGCTTAAAGTCTGTCAGGTTTCAGTTAAGGCGTCATGTTAAGAGGGTCCCACCTCAGCACACGTGGAACAGTTGGCCTCTTAACTTTACTGTGAAGTCATACCTGTACTTCATGCCTGCCCCCCCCCCCCCGCCCCAGGGCTGCTGGTATCTTGGGTCAGCTTTCCATGATGTTCACACCTGGAGTTAGACTCAGAAAAGCAGTCAGTCAACAGTCCCATTAAGGCTCTAAATAGCAAGTTCCAGCAATCAGTTTAAAACATGACCATAATCTCACATTGCTTAAGGAACATCCTTAAAGCCAGTCCTAAGTAGCCTGCATGCATTTCCTCCCTTATTCGTAAAATCTTCACATTAAGATCGTAAGTTAGTGCTCAAAGACATTTGCATCAGTTTCCCAGGCTTTTCTATTCTCTTCTAACTATGTCTGATCCGAAAGAATGAGATATTCTTCAAGGATTGAACCATATAAATGTGATAGGTTCAAACACTAACTTTACCTTTATGTTTTAGATGATGGAATGAATTCAAATCCAAACCACCACATTTAATTTTTCCCATCAGTGCAAGAATGTTCTACAATTTATTTCTCTCTCTCTTTTGATTTTTATTCCGTAAATTAACCCATTAATTGTTGGACTATGGGCTACAGATATTTGATAAGAAGATTTTACTGGTCTTTCAATTCCTTCAGTCTTCTGATGGCAGATTTGACTGTGACTGCAGAGGTGGTGTTGTAAGTCCATGCACCACCAGCTACGGTTTTCATACAGGATCCACAATGCTAGATACCCACAGCCCGTCTCTTCATTTTGGTCTTGCCACAGAAGGAGCAGGTATACTTGGCATGCTTGCTAATTTCAATTTTCTTCACCATTTTTTCTGAAGAATGCTCCATAATGTGTTCCATATTTACCAACAATTCCAACATGCTTGGTGCGTTTAGCCATGTTGCCAGTCACAGGGCTGGAGGTATGAGAGCACAACTTGTCTCTCTTAAAGAGACTTACACATTGAAATTCTTTTCCCCGTCGACCTGAAAGTTTGGTTAAAGGAGGCAAACAAGCTACGTGATATGTAAATTCATGATGTTTATTCCCTTAAAGCTAGCAGAGATAGCTTACTTGTATATACAAGGTGCCAGAGCATAAGCATTTATCTCTCTAACCAGGACAGGGTGGTTGGGAAAGGTAACAGAAAAGGAGGAGTGGGAAGGTAGCTCTCACTGTAGGGAGTCACCTTTGGAGCCTGGCTTCTAATTTCTCATGCCTTTTCACCTACTCCTAATCTGTATTCACAGAAGAAGGACAAACTCCTTTCTGGCCTCTATCTCTAGCTCCCCTCCCTGCCCTACCTTCTGTCCTGGTTCCAGTCTGGTTCAGTGACCCTCTGTCATCTCTTGCCTGTGGGGATGGAGTCTGAGGTGTGGTCTACAGGACCTGTGGATCCGGCTTTAGATAAAAGTGAGGAGAAGGTGGCATCTACACAACAGAAGGGGACTGGTTTTCCAGAGCTACAGAGAGCAGAGACCGAACACAGGTACTTGAAAAAAAGGCTGATCCAAGCCTAGAGCACCATATGGAGCTGCTCTAGGCTGTAGGAGGCAGGATAATACTGGGCATGGATATGGGTACAGGAAGCTGGGATGAGGAGAAGATAGAGGTGAGTCCAGAAAGAGACTGGAGAGGAGGCTGGGGAAAAACAGGAACTGGAGGGAGCTTGGACATTGGACAAAGCTGGGCACACAGAGTTTTACTGCAAACAGACTTGACTGGGAGTTGGGCTGGTTGAATAGTCCTGAGTTATATTGTCTTCATGTGTTAAAGGGTGTTTTCTCTTCTCTCCTTGTCATGGTTCAGCTCTGCTGAAAGAGACTAGTAGACAGATATTAGGGAGGGATCCTATGTCTTTTTCAGAAGAAAAATAACTTTGCAAGGACTAGTATTTCTGGGCATCAATGGCTGTTATTGCTAATGGTAAGGTCTTTCTGTAACATTGGTTCACTTTTAGGTCACATTGACTGGAAAACTGAGTAGGAGCTCCATGCTCCTTGGAGGGCTCTGGAGACAGTGAATGTGAGGTAGAGAGATGGATGCCTAAGTTTAGGGAATGGATGTTGGAATTGGGTATACAAAAGAGGAGAAAGATGGATATTGGGCAGGTTGGGGCCTTGGAGAATGTCCATTGGAAGTCAAGATGGCAGGCAGAGAGAAGGATCATGGTCACTGAGCGAAGTGGGGATAATAGCCCTGGGAATGAGTCCAAAGAAGAGGCCTGGAGGCCCAAGGCCGTTTGGGGCCTTTGAAAAAAGAGGAGAAAATTGAAGCTAGTCAGCTAGAGGCTGACCAAATTTCACTTGGGTTTTGGCATACTTTCTCTTTTGTACTCTACTATATCTCTGTGTTCAACATTTCATTGTCTCCAAATCTGTTATATTCTTCCTGTTTCCTGTTGTCATGAGCACATGCTCAAGTTTTTTAAACTCAAAATTTATTAAGCTTTTGAACAGAAGTGAATTCTAGGCTGAAGGTAAGAGATGAGCCCCCTGTAATGTGGCTGAGGAAGGGCCTTTTCCTGGATGAATGTAGAACCCATTCTTTGGGTCACGGCCCTGGCAAAAATACAAACCATTTTTCTGCCAATAGTGCCTAACTTCACTGGCACCAAGAACTCACTTCAATGTTTTCTGAATGCTTGAGGGTCAGAGATTACAAATTACCAATCATGACTAGTCTTTTTTCAAACAAATAATTCATTTTAAGTTTAGTAGTATTTTGTTTTTTCCCCCAGTTGTATGTCAAGAAAATTTTTAATATTAATTTTTACAAGATTTTGAGTTCCAAATTTTCTCCCTTCCTCCCTTTCCTCCCCTTTTCTGAAAATGATAGTTCAGTATAGTTTATACATGTGCTACCATGTCAAAATATTTCCATATTAGTCACAGCCATGAAAGAAGAAAACAGATTTTTAAAAAACCATGAGAAAGAATAAAATAAGTTAAAAAATGCTTTGATCTGTATTCAGAGTCCATCAGTTCTTTATCTGGTTATGGATAGCATTTTCTTTCATGAGTCCTTTGTACTTGTCTTGTATCTATCATTGTGTTGCTGAGAGGAGCTATCATTCGCAGCTGATCCTCACACATTGTTGCTGATACTGTGTACAGTGTTTTCTTGGTTCTGCTCATTTCACTTTGCTTCAGTTCATAAGATCTTTCCAGAATTTTCTGAAATCTGCCTGCTCATCATTTCTTATAGCACAATAGCATTCCATTACATTCATATACCACAGCTTGTACCTATAAACAGCTTCGGTTTATGGCCTTTAGTAACATACCACTGGCACTATTTTGAAAGTCTTGTGCCATGCTTTTGTAGTTATCCTTGGTTACTTATTTTTGCTTCCACTTTCTATGTATGCTTTTGAAAAGTTTGGCTTGATGTGTAGCCACATTGGTCATATTATGTAGTTGCCATTTTCCTCTTCAGAATAATCTCTGCCTGTGTTTTAATCTCTTTAGGTCTCAGATGCCTTTGCATTCCAATCTATTCTCCATTCAGACACTAAAATGCTTTTCCTTTCTGACTCTATCCCCCTATGTAGAAGGCAATTTTTTTGTATCAAAACATAAAAACATCAGTTCAGTATATCTAAAACATCAACCTACTCTGATAGAGGAAGAGAAGGGAGTAAGTATAAAGCACTTACTATGTGCTAACCACTGCGCTAAGAAAGTGCTTCTTACAAGTTTCTCATATGATTCTCAAAACACATTGGGAGCTAGATGCTATTACCTCTATTTTTCAGTGGAGGAAACTGAGTCAATCAGAGGTTAAGTGACTTTCTCTGGATCACATAGCTGGTGAGTGCCTGACTCCAGGCCTAGGACTGTAACCTCTGTACTACTAGCTGTCTCACAACAGTATATACAATGTTCAATACTCATTGTCCCCATGTCTGCAAAGAAGGGAGAGTAATATCCTTTCCTTTTCCCTGACAATGGGGCCCGTTTTAATATGGTCCAAGTTTGCATTTCTTGCCACATGACTCTTTATGGTGAATCATACTTTATACATACAATATGCTGACTCATATTTAGCTTCTCTTTCACTATCCCTGCCCCCCCCAAACTTTTTCATGTCTAACCATGCTTCCCTTATCCTGCATGCATGAAGTTGATTTTTAAAACTCAAGAGTGGGATGTGTGTATTGTCCATGTAACATGTGTATGTCCACATGGGTTGCCTAAATGTGACTCATGGAGAAAACACTGATAGATATCTCTGGAATCATGCTTCTTTCTCTTCAAGGAAGACTTTAATTACTGCCTAAAGGGGAGCTGGAGAAGGGGCTGTGAAACTAGCTGCTGGCTTCTCTGCTCTAGTCTGAGAGAAAGGGTATAGACTAGAATTATATCTGTCTTCCCTTACTCCCCCTCAAATTGATAATTTAAGGGTACAATTTTTTAAACAACAAAAACCCACTAGTTTCTCTGGTTGCTATCCCTTAAAAAGGGAGGAACTCCAAGCTTATGCCTAGAGGCTTGACTCCTCTCCAAATGCTCATGCAAAAGACAATCATAAAGATTGAGTAAACCTGTTTATCTGAGTAGATTTCAAACAGAAATTGGAGAAATTCTACAGACTATAATATACCAGAAAATGCATGAACTTTCCACTGAGAGTCCTAGGTCTTACCCAAGGAGAAGTTTCTTAAAGTGTTTAGGGTGATAAGCTAGCTGGAAATCAGGACTGACTTTGCCCTGCATGTCTACCTTCCGCAGTTTGTCTCTCTCTTGGAGAAGGAATGAAGAATGTCTTCTTTCCAAAGTTATCATGTCAATTCTACCCTTTATACAGTCACTTTAGGTCCCTTGAACATTTTCTTCTCCAAACCAGAATCCTGCCTAAGCCGCAGCATCTATACATTCTGAAACCTGGGTATATAAGCATAAGACTTTATGCTTATATTTATCCCTGTTGAAATTAATCTTATTAGAGTCAGCCTAGCATCTAGTATTTGCAAATTGGATGAGCAAACTCTCTCTGTCTTTATCTAAATCAGTGATAAACTCATTGATAAAGACATCCATAAATAGCACAGGCCAAGCACAGATGCCTGGGAGACCTACCTCTGACAACTTGACATGGAACTAGTGATGCCTATTCTTTGAGGACAGCTGTGCAATCCATTTCCTCTTGTCTAGAGCGCCTCTCACCATCTTCTTCACCTGTAGTAGTGTGAGATACTTTATCAAATGTTTTGCTAAAATCTAGGTATACAAACTGTATACCTTTTGACTCAGCTATCCTACTACTAAGTCTGTATCTCCAAAGAAATTAAAAAGTAAAAAGTATTTTAGCAAATATTTAATTTAATATTTAATCGATGTAGCAAAAATATTTATAGCATCTCTTTTTATGACAGCCAAAAATTGAAAACTAAGGGGGTGTCCTCCTTTGGGGAATGGCTAAACAAACCATGGTATATGAAAGTAATCGGATGCTATTGTGCTATATAAAATGTTGAAATGGACCATTACAGAGAAAACTGGGAAGATGTCTATGAACTAATACAGATTGAAGAAACAGACAAGGCAATCTATAAAATGATAACATTATCATAGAGAAAAGCAACTTTGAGAACCTTTAGAACTCTGAGCAATGGAATGATAAGCCATGAATCCAAAAGAATCAAGATGAAACATGCCCTCAATTACACTCGGAGTGAATCATCTGGGTGAATGAGAGAGTTTCTGTAGGAACTGACTTTTGGAAGAAGGAAGAGGGAGAGTGCAAACTCTAGACCAGTGAGCTTGATTTTGATTTATCCTCTTCCCCACTAATCTTAAATCTTTTCCTCTTTCCTGCTTCTTTCAAACACAACGAACTCATCCTTAACCTTCATTAGATCCTTTTTACCATCTTCACAGTGGCTTACCTGTGAGGAAACAAACTTAAAATACACAGAGAGATATTTACATTTTCACACCTGGCAAATACGGGGATTTATTTTTCTGGACTATGTAGACATATATTGAGGGCTTTATTTTTTGTTTCTCTGTCCCCTTCCTCTCCCATCCCCGCCCCCAGATTGAGGGATAGATTCATAAAAAAGATCGTTAAGAAATAAAAATAACAAACTATTAAAAACTCTAAAGTCCAGTCAAACCAGATCTACAGTGTTTCCTTCATTTATTAGTTTAATGTATAGCCCAGAAAAGAAATCACAGTGAGTCTGCAATGACCTGTTTGTGATGAAGTCATGTTAGCTCTTTTGAATTGAAGCTTTCTTTTCTGTTCTTGTTGTTCAGTCATTTTAGTCACGTCCAACTCTTTGTGATCCCTTTTGGGATTTTCTTGGCAAAGATACTGGAGTGGTTTGCCATATCCTTCCCCAGCTCATTTTACATATGATGAAACTGAAGCAAGCAGGGTGAAGTGACTTGCCCAGGGTCACACAATTAGGAAGTATCTGAGGCCAGATTTGAACTCAGGAAGATGAGTTTTCTTGACTTCAGGCCTGGCACTCTGTCCACAGTGTCACTTAACTGCCCTTATGTAATGCTATTAAAAACAAAACAAAATAAAACAAAATAAGCTCGTTCTTTTTGAACGACATATAACCTACTGGAGACGTATTCCTGTGCTGATTTTCATCCTATCTGGGTTCAATCAAATTTGTACTTTTGCCAAGAATCTCTTTTTCTCACCCCGTTTATTGACTAGACTTTGCATCTTTCTATCTGAGGCCAGGGGTCTTATGGCTCCCTCCCTTCTTGATTTATCTTCTATAAATTCCTCATCTCCCCACTTGCCATTATTCTTTTCACGCTGTACTTGTTCCTTTCAGCAGTTCCAGAAATTGCTGAGAAATGTTGGTATTTCTCTTTCCCTCCCTGCCCTTTTCAATTTAAAATACACTTAATTAGATATGTTATCATCTGGCAATTGAGTCCATTGCCTAGCTTTCCTATTCAAATTGCCTGTGAAGGATGGGGTCAGCCTTCTGTAGTTTTATGTTTTTGATGACTCATTTTCTCAGGAAAAGTCTTGACCTCTGTGCTGTGTTTTTTCTGAATGAGAGGGCCTGTTTGTTCTGAATCACATATCACCTTTCCCTCTTACGTAAATCAATATGATTTCTGATAATACAAATCCTATAGGACAAGGTATTAGTGTAGCATGGGCACAAGCAGGCAACCCTACTCTCTAGGCAATCTGTGCTTATTTTGTTAGCTTAACCTGCAGTCATATTGGCATGCTGGGAGATTCCAAGAGAGGAATTGTCCATACTTCTAAAACTTATGCTCAGTGTTCTCTAGATAACTCTTGTGTGGGGAAGCTGTGTGCCTAGTACTCATAACGGTAGCTCCTGAGCCTCCACTGATGTGCTTAACCGTTTAAACAAATCAATCAAGATGATACTTAACTCAATCACAAAACATTTACTAAACAGTGTAAAAGCAAGAATAGGCATAAATCTAGGTCATATTCTCCCACCATAGAAACAGTGTCCATTTGGAAAAATGACACAAACTTACAAAAAGCTAACTAGGAGGCACATAAGCAAGGAAACATATTTGCCCTGGGGGGCAACTCATGACTCTGCACTGTAGGCCTTGATGGCCTTGGTTTCCTTAGGGAATGGTCTATACCATAAGTCACATGTTGAACACTGCCTCTTTACCCCTGACTGATTCACTTGACTTACTCCTTGTCTGGCCTTAAAGGCAATGGTTTTTTTTTTTGGCAAAAGTTCTTCCCCATAAGCTTGGGATCTACAGAACTATTGAAATCTGCTTTATTGGTTAGAGTCTTTCCCATCTTAAGCCAGAGGTGGCAATAAAGGGAAAGGCATATCAGCCTCTTTTTCTCTAGACAGTTCCTAAGCAGAGGATTCTTCTTTCTCTAATTTGTTCAGCTCTTAGTAACAGAAGTAAAACCTTTTTTTAAAAGGCATCTCCACAGGAGACAAAGCAGGTCCTAAATTATACTCTTAGATTAGCTGATTTTCTATGAGCCTTCCACTCAGCTGGGCTTGACTATTTTCAACATTCAAGAGTCAGCGTCAGTTCTGAGCCTTCCACTCATTTAGGCCCAGCTGAGCTTGATCCTCTTCAAACGTTAGGGAACAATCTCAATTCTTTATTCTCTGATTTAACCTTGCTCTGCTTGGTTGGTTCCTGAATGACTCTAGCTTCAAAGCAAAGGCTCCTTGTGTGAAATGACTCACCTTTCTCTTAGGGTGAGAAATCAAAATCCACATTTCTGCCAGATATGACAGTCAATATTCAATTGTTCTACACTTTCCATAACATTCTAGGTATCAAGATTTCCTCGACATCTTCTTCAAGATTCTCATAGTAGCCATGTTTAAATTAGT
>JAQQSZ010000680.1:2734-15789 GCA_028646595.1 Phalanger gymnotis | reverse complement strand
GAAAGACCTACGAAGTATGAATGCAAATCGAGGCACGCTTCATCCTCGCCTTTTTTCGTCTCCACTTTTTTTTTCTTCTCTCTTTTGTATTTGTTGTTGGGTTGTGGTTTTTTTTTTTTTTTGGTTCTGTTTCGCCTTTCTCATGAGTCATGAGAAAATGTATAAATTAATTCAATGCCTAGTTATACCTGGAAGTTATGTGGGACGCCATGCCTTCTTGGGGAGGGGGGGGAGGGAGGGAAGAAAATCTGGAACCCAAAATTATGTAGAACTGTATGTTGCAATCTAAAAATAAAAAAAAAATGGAAAAAAAAAAGAATGAACTATATTTAATAAATAGGTCAGTAAAGATTATAGAGGGCAGTGTGGTACTGTAGAAAAGAGAATAAGATGTGAAAGAAGATCTTGGTTCAAATCTTGACTCTGTCACTTGCTACCTATGTGACAATCACTTCACTCAATGGGGCTCAGATCCCTGATTTATAAAATAAAGAGGTTGGAGCTGATGAACTCTAAGGTGATTTTTAGCTCTAAATCTATGATTCTATTTTTTTTTAAATGATGCGGGATGGAGAACCTGTGGCCTCGAAGCTACACATGGCCCTCTAGGTCCTCTGGTATGGCCCTTTGACTGAATCTAAACTTTACAAAATAACTCATAAGGGGATTTGTTCTGTGAAGTTTGGATTCAGTCAAAGGGTTATATTTGAGAACCTAGAGGGCCACATGTGGCCTCGAAGCCCCTCAAAGCCCCTTGAAGTTCCCCACCCCTGGTGTATGTAGTTCATTCAACTAAAAATAACCCCCAATGGAAGAGGAGCATTTTGCTTCTTTTGATTGAATTATATTTTAGTACTTTAACACATCCATGATCTCATGGATGTGTATACACTCAATGCTAACTGTAACCCATCGAGATACTTTTGTCTTCTCAACCTCTGAAATTCTTGTCCTTGTCATTTAGTCACTCCTCTATAGAAAGTCCTCCGAGTATTTTACTATCTTATGAGTATTATGGCTGCATATGGACTATATATTTATGTCTGCCCAAGATATGTGTACTGACAGACTAGCTCATTGTTAGCACACCCGATTTAATACTGTGCTGAAATATGTGTAATATTTTTTTAACAATAAGGTCCGAAGAATGGCCTGGTAGGAAAAAGTGCTGAACTCAGAATCATGGGACCTGAATTTAAATGTTGGCTTTATCATATGCTGCAACCTTGTCCACTTTTGTGAACTTTTGAAAGTTACTTAATGTCTCCAAGACTCCATTTATTCACTTATAAAATCACATATCCAGAGGTAGAAGTGCCTATCAAGTCCCATTTCCCTTCATTTTATAGATGAGGAACCTGAGGCCCAGAGATGTAAAGAGATGTTCTGTGATCCTGATCAAACAGTTAGTAAGGGAGGCAGGATTTGCACTGTGATCTTCCGCTTCAAAAAGTAACCATTTTTACAACTACAACAATAATTTTGTTCAAAAAGTTGCTAAGGTCCCTTTTAGCTATCAACTTGTGCCTTAAAAGCTTGTTTTTCTACATATCCTAGGTGCTGCTTAGGACATAGAAAGAGCCTAAATACTGCTTCTTGATGGAATGATTAATATTTTTTTAAAAATTCCTACTATCATGTCTTAATATTGCCATTATTGTTTTGTTCAGAAATAGCATACATAGAAGCCCTTAAATATCATACCTTAAGTAAAACTCCAGTGGAAAATTACAGAACACCCATGTAAGTAAAGTTATTTCAATAACAAACCAAGCCCTTAGGGGACAGTGTCATGCTATTAAGAAAACAAAACAGGCTTTGAAACACAAAGGCTGGTTTGCAGTTTCCCCTGGTCCCCCCTTCCCTCCACCTCACCCCCTCTGTGCCAGCTTCATGTAGAATTTGTGAGGGGAAGGCAAAGTATTGGAATTTTTTTTTTTGAAAGTTGTAGAGCTGGAGTTCCATAAATGCAACCATGAGAGTAGCATATCGAGAGGACCAAAAGTGAATTTTGCCCTCAGCGTCGGCTATTGAAATGTATTTCTTGTTCCAGAGCTCCTCCTGGGATGAAATCCTTTGCATTTGCTCATTTCTGTTAAGTTATAAGAAGCCATGCTAATGAATGGAATAAATGCAGCTGAGAGTGGGGCAGGGAAGGGGAGGAGAAAACAAATCCAGGAGCTCATAAGTCTTGTTTTATTTATAGTTCTGTGTGAAAGGTCAATCTGCATTTCCACTTAAAACCCACTGATTTTCTGGAGTTCCTAAGTTATAAAATTTCTTCCTGGATAAGACTAAGAATCATTCATATTCTTTAGTCATTTGAATGGTTTGGGGCTTTCAAGTGCATTACCAAAAGAGAGAACAGGTTAAGTGCTCTGATTTGATTTTCATTCCCTTCTGTTAACAATCTTCTCTGGAGTAAATGACACATTGGATGTATTTAAGAGAATGTAAGCTTCTTGATGGCAAGAATGATCTCACTTATACTGTATTTGTATGTTCTGCACTTAAGCAAGGAGCTTGGTACATAACAGATGCTTAACAAATGTTGTCTGATTGCTTTTACTATGTCTGAAGAGGGGGGGAAGTAGGTTTACAAATGATATTCATCTGGGGCACCAGATTCATTATTATATCTCTAGTATTAGAGTTCAGTGTCAATTAGCCAAAAACTGGGAAAGTTTTGCATGAAAATTGTATAGAATCCAAACGAGTTGTATGCCATGGATGAATCACTTATAGTGAAGCATCTTGACACCTTCAAAATTGTAAAAAAGTAACTTTACCTAAACATGTTATCTATTTCATGAAATCTCAAGCACTAAGAGACTTTCTGTGCATTCTCTATTTATCAAGTCATTTATATTCTCTAAATAGGATTGCAGTAAAAAATAAAAATAAAAAGAGGGAGTGAAAGAGAGTAGTGATTGATAAATGTTAAGGGAGAAATTAAAGTAAGATATAATGAATGAATTAGAATAATAAAGATGGAGAAATGAATTTTCTTTGGTAGCATTTAGCCTAATGTCAAACAAATATGATATTGTGGTCACATAATTTCAACTTGGTAGACAAGGTTTGTATTTTTATTAATTTGCCAGATATCTGGTTTCACTGGTATTGATGGGGTACAGTCTCTGGGAACCCCCTTGAACCTGATGGAGTACAGTCTCTGGGAGCCCCCTTGAACTCTCCTTGAATCTTCCCACTAGAACTGACCTTCACCTGAGGCCATAAGCCTTTCATTATCTGGGCCCAAATCTCTACCTAGCCTAGGCTTCTATTGTGTACCCGCTTCCCACCCTTGATCCCATCAAAATCCCATTCTCTTGTTTCCTGGAGTCTTGACCTCTAGTTCCCCCAGTCCCATCAAGATCCTCCTTAGACTCCTCCTCAAATTCCTCCCTAAGCCCCTCCTCTAGACACCCCAGACTACTTGACCACCCCTCAATCCCTTCCACAATCTTTCTGTATATAATCTCCATCTTGCCTCCATGAAGGCGCTCAGATCCAATCTGGCTCAGTAGGTTGAGTCTGGCCCACTTGTGAAAACCAGCGTCACAAATAAGACTACCCACTATGGTGAATCCTTAATAAACTTTGTCTTTTTCCTTGGCTGAGAAGGCTTGAGTTGAATTCATTTGGCAGGACCTGTCATGTCAGTGTTTTGGGGTCTCGAGCACCCTTAAAAACTTACGGTTCCCTACCCTCTTCATTTTTCCTTAACCTCATCATTTTGGTTCCCTGAGACAGGAGATTCTGCCAATCTGAAATTCTTCTCTAGCCAAGACTGGAAGGTATGTAAGCCTCCCCCTCTCTTCCTATCTGTTTCTCACCCTCCAAGCACTTGGAGGTGCTTTTCGGGCCTGACTTCACAGGTCCCAGTAGGCCAGACAGCTGCGAGGCTGTCTCGGACTGAGCCTGAGGCTCTCAGGTTCTTGGTCCGGTGGTTGGTCCGGTGGTTATGTTCGAGACCTTGGACCTGGGCACAGCTTCTGAAGCACAGAGGACAAGGACGGACACCCTATCCAGAAGTGCATGCCCAATTTCTCAATTCTCTCAGGGATAGAGAATTTGGAAAACCAGGCACCTTTTTGTGTTCGTTTTTTTCTGTCTTGTTTTGTTCCTTTTTGAGGCTTATTCCCAGATCCTCCTTGTGGAGGAAGAGATTTCCAGCCCCCAAGCCATTAATGGATCAATCCTTTACAATCTCCCAAAATTCACCTTTGGGTTATCTTTTACAAAATTGGAAAAAGTTTAGTTTCTCTAAAGAACTTAAAAAGAAAAAGCTGGTGTTCTTTTGCAACACTGTTTGTCTTCAGTATCACCTAGAGGGCCAGGAATCATGGTCCATTTTTCAGACTTTACAATAAAATACTCTCTTGCAGTCAGAGTTATACTGCTGCCTAGAAGGAAAATGGAGAGAAATTTCCTACATAATGGACTTCGTCGAGCTCTCTTGGAACCCCGTTCTCAGAAAAGATTGTAAAATACTCATACCTAGAGCTGTCCTACAAAGGGGAAATGGGGGTCACCAGGACAGCCCCTTTAGGACTTTTTCCTCTGAGGGAAGTGCCTGCCTCACCCAGTGGGACAATTAGAGAATAAGTTCAATTCTCCATTTAGGATCTCATTCAGGTTAAAGAGAAACTGGGGAGATACTCAGAAGATCCCACTAAGTTGAGGGTTTTAGGGATCTGTCGCTACAATTTGAGCTTTCTTGGGGTGATTTGTATATCCTCTTCTCTACCCGTTGTACCACTGAGGAGAAGAGGAGAATCTGGGAACATGCCCAAAAATTTGGGGATGGCTTGGCTAGCAATGACCCCACAAAATATCCGCTAGGAACAGCCGCTGTTCGCAATAGTGACCCAGGATAGAATCATCAAAAGACAGAGGAGAGAGGAAAGACAGACCTTATGGTAATTTGCTTGTTAGAAGGCTTAAGAATTGCATTTCAAAAGCAAATGAATTTTCAAAAAATCAAGGAAATTACTCAAGGAGAAAAGGAAAACCCTGCCCTTTTCCAAGCCCAGCTAGTAGAAGCTATTAAGA
Organism: Phalanger gymnotis; assembly: GCA_028646595.1. Lineage (NCBI taxonomy): Eukaryota > Metazoa > Chordata > Mammalia > Diprotodontia > Phalangeridae > Phalanger > Phalanger gymnotis. Next base: position 10,731 of record JAQQSZ010000680.1, on the reverse strand, counting down.
AGTATACAAATTTGGATCCTGATTCTATTGAAGGGGAGGCAATCCCTAACGTGTATTTCACTAATCAGTCTGCCCCAGATATTAGGAAGAAACTGTAGAAATTGGCAATGGGACCCCAAACACCTCAGGCCCAATGGCTGGAGATGGCCTTTAAAGTCATTAACAACAAGAGACCTGGTTGCAGCAAAGGAAAGAAAATGCAGGGAAAGGGCTAGAGACAGAGAACTTGCTCAATTCTTGGCCACTGCCATGGCCAGGAAAAGACTCAAGGAGCGCCCCTCCAGCGCACCCCCTTGGAGGAAGGCTGTCTACTTGGGCAGTGGGAAAACCTGCTTTTGATGCCACAAGGAGGGTCACTAGTCCAAGGAGTGCCCCTCTAGGGGGCCTCCGTGGAGGAAGCCCCCACCATTGGCTCTTCCAGAACTGGGCCCAGCATGTGACCAGGAGGGACATTGGAGGAAGGATTGTCCCCTAGGTTGGAAAAATGGTAGAGTTGCCTCCCAGTACTCTGTCCTCCAGTCTTCTCAAGACTCAGAAGGAAAGGAAAGCCTGGGGCTTGGCAGTGCTCCCACTTTCTGCACCTCTCTCCCTGAGCCCTAGGCAAAATTGAGGCTGAAGGTAAGGTTACCCACTTTATCATGGCTAATACTCTGGCCCTGCCTGCCTCTCAACCCATTGGGTCATGGCCATTGAAGGGGAAATTAAGGGAAGTCTCCCAACATATCCCCTCCCCAGCCTACTTAAGAATCTATTGTTTGAACATTCCTTTCTTATGCTCTCCTCTGGTCCTGCCCTCTTGTTGGGAAGGGAACTGATGGTGAAATTGGACAGCCAATTTTCTCTAGTGAAATCTCCTAGCTCTCTTTTCTCTCTGTTTACCAGACCTCCACATGTTCCCCCAGAGGTACGGGAGAGAGTTCAGCCAATTGTTAGGGATGAGGGAATTCCTGGGCAAGCTACTTCTGATACTTCAGCCATAGTTCCTCTCCAAGATCCTAAAGTATTCCCCCATAGCCTTCAATATCCAATTAAGCCCAAGGCCTGGGAGGCACTGCAACCATTAATAGCTACTCAGGGCCCTAACTCACTCCCTCTAGAGTGGGTCTCAGACCAGGCTAAAGCTTTCAGGACTTTGAAAACTAAATTGACCACCACTCCAGCAATAGCTCTACCTAATCTAGAAATACCTTTCATTCTGTATGTTGATGAAAGGAGACAACAGGCTTTGGGAGTCCTTAGGAACTGACCCCAAGCCAGTTGCCTGTTTTTCAAAACAATTAGACTCCATGGCTGCTACAGCCACTTCAATTGAGAAAGCTTCTAAATTGCTAGCTGACCAGCCCCTGGAAGTTCTGATTCCCCATCGAGTTCAGAGCATCCTAGAAACAGAGTCACCAGTGGCTGGCTAGCCACAGACTCACCAAATATCATATCTTGTTCTGAGATACCCCTGACCTAATTCTTTGGGTGTGCCACACATTCCTGAACCCCGAAGCAGTGTGGTACACAGATCACGTGGTTAGGAGAACTAGGTATGAAATAGTCATCTTTAATTTCCTCCAGGGAAATTGTCCTTTCTCTATACTCCTATGCTGTCTGTTTGGTCTTTGTTTGCTTAACCTTCTTGCCAGGTTTGTCTCCTCCAGGCTCCAAGCCATCAACTTCCAGATGGCTGCTCAGGCTATGTACCCCTTGAACTGGACCCATCCCGGCAGGGATAGCTCTACACCCCTTTCCTGCAGGAAGCAGTTTCAGAAGCTGAGACCTCAGTCCCTGACCCCACAAGAATTTGGGTCCGGGAAGCAGCTGGACAATAGAGGGCTTGGCTAGGTAGAGATTTGGGCCTAGATAAAAGCTAGAAAAACTTATGGCCTCAGGCAAAGGCCAGATCTAGTGGGAAGATTCAAGGACAGTTCAAGGGGGCTCCCAGAGACTGTACTCCATCAGGTTCAAGGGGGTTCCCAGAGACTATACCCCATCGTTATGCGTATTCCTGTGACTGATAAAAGATGAGTCATTTAGCTTCTTTGGGCCTCAGTTTTTTCATCAATAAAATGAAGGGATTAGATTAGATGGCCACTCATACTTCTCCCATTCTAAGTCTCTAAACCTATCACAACCACTCAATTCACTTCATTTCCATCCAGTATAGTATAATTCATTTCATTTCAATTCAATTAAATTGTTTGATTCAGTCCAAAACATTCATTCAACAAACTTTTATTAAGTGTGTGTCATGTACAAGACACTGTGCTTCCATACCTTCTCAATCTTTAGATGAAGATGATGACCTCCATCCCTAATAAAATCTCCTTCAAGATTCACCCAAGTGCCAGAGGCCACACTGTCTTGTGTGTATGTGCGAAAAAAAAAAAATTATCTCTTATATGGCCAGACCTTGGTTTCCATAAGTTAATGCTGTTCTGAAATAAGTCAAGAAGTTCTGCTTTTGCTATTTGAATTTCGTCTTTTCTGGCTTCCTACCTATTTTGATATGCAATGTTGCTTCCTTCCAAGCCTTGAGTAGGTTTACCTGAGGGACAACTCCTGTGTATAAATGGAGAGATATGACTTTTGATTAGATGAGAAAATGCTGAGTGTAACATTGCACATCCGTCTAAGGGAGTTATTTTAGATATACATGTTGAAAGAGGATTTGAGGGAGATGAGTAAAGAAGTCTAAATTGTGGACTTCCGAATGGCCATTAAGAGTCCTGCAGCTGTAGACATCTAAGCCACCCTCCCTCTTCACCCCCCCCACAATTTATATCCTTGTGCTTCCAAAACCTACAGGTCTAGAGAATGCTAAGTATAGACTCCCCCTTGATTAAATCATTTCATCTTTGACTGAGCCGAGACATTTTATCTTGCTCTCAGCCCAAGCTGATTTACTATTATATATTCTTCTGTCAATGGTAACCAGCATAATTTTGATTTCTATTTGTTGCTGTCTTTTATAAGAACAAAAAACCCCAAAACAACTCCTCCCTCTCAAAAAAAAGCTTTACAAGCCAGTCTATATATTGGTGAGAAAGGATTAAACAAGTATATGTGAGCCAGAGATCACCTTATACATTGAGAATGAGAAGAGAAGTATCTTTCATTCCCCACTCAGGTTGTATTCTTAGACAAGAGATATCTGAGGGATAGAAGAGAGCTAGAAGTCTTGTCTGTCAAATCTCTTAAAGATAGAAGAACCATCCCACCGGGCAATTTCAGCAGGCTTTGATCCAGTCTACTTGTTGCCCCAACTAGGTAGCTGGTGGTACCAGAACAGTCTTTCTCCTACCCTCTACAGAGTCAAGCCAGATCCCAGATTGTCTCTATTTAAGATACTATCTCTATCTATCCACATATATGTATTTATTTACATATAAATATGTGTCTACATTGACATATGTATGTGTGCATATGTGTATGTGTACATAGATATACATACACATATACACACATGTGTATGTAGTCCTGGTCTTGTCTCGGTATGCCCGTTCCACCTACCATGGAAACACCTTTCAGGGGCCTTTGAAATATTCACATTGCCTAACACAGAGGTCTTTGCATCCCCTACCTTGTTGGTGGTTGTAACCTCCTTTGATTGGCTGCCTGTAATTTTAAAATTCGTGAGATGACCTAGTCTGTTTTTCTGCTTCTCTTGAAACTGGGACAGTATTCTATAGAAACTGAACTAAACTATAACAAAATCACCTTCCCACTACCCTACCCCCAGAGACTGAGGGTGGGAGAGGTGTGGGGGAGGCATTCTGCCTCCTATGTGTTGGGAGAATAAGTTTATTATATTTATTATATTACCTTTTAAAGTAAATATTTCAGTGTAAAAGCTAATGTGGTTAAAAAAAGCTAACGTTAGTGGCTAAATGAAATTGGAGTACAGAAGACCACCACCTATGCAGATTAGAGGCATTTATAGAGAATCTTGACACCTCAGTCCCCTTAAGCATTTCAGAAAACCCTGGGGGAGGGGGTGAAATTTAGCAGACTTGGCTTTCAGTCAGTGGCAGCTAGAGTGCTGTGACAGATCTATCTATCTATCTATCTATCTATCTATCTATCTATCTATCTATCTATCTGTCTGTCTGTCTGTCTGTCTGTCTGTCTGTCTGTCTGTCTGTCTCTGTCTGTCTGTCTGTCTGTCTGTCTGTCTGTCTGTCTGTCTATCCATCTGTCTCGCTATCTCTCTGTCTCTTCCTGTCCTGCCCTCCTTGTCCCCAGGCACCCATACATCTTACATATAAATTCTTCTATTTGACTGATTCAGGAGTCTTGAATTTTCTGAAAGACTAGAAGGAATTTCTATGGGCCAACAGAATGGAAAGAATAATGAACAAAGTACAAAATAAGCCGAAAGCTCTTTGAATATATGAATGTGTACCTTGGGATTTCTTTTCCATCTTACACAATGTTGTGCATATATACATGCTTAATGGATGTTTTTTAAATGAATAAATAATATTCTCTTTCTTGGTAGTGAGAACACTTTTTTTTTTTTGTGGAGGGGATGCTTTAACATTTTTAATGCATAAAGGGAACAGTAAAATTTTATCCACATAATGTCCAATGGATATTTGTATGGTTGACTTTCATTGTAGAAAATTCATTTTAACAAATAGTTGCTCAGCACCTACTTTGTTTTCTGCACTGTTCTAAGACTTGGGAATGTATACAAAAGAGATATAAAACACTGCCTCCTCTAATTTCTCTGCTCATTCTATGAACCTCTTGCCAAGTCCTATCCAGCTAACTCTACAACAATATTTTTTGCATTTATCCCTTCCTCTTAATCACCATTCTCAGGCCCAGTCAGTACCACCATTTCTTATTGTTTGTACTATAGAAACTTAACTGGATTCTTTACTTCCAGTCTCTTGCCTTCCTCAAACCATATTTTTCTGCTTGCTTACTTTTACTCATGCTATACTTTCTACCTGAAATTACTTTTCTTTATTTTGACCTCTAAAATTTTAACCATCTTTCAAGGCCCTGGTTAAATGCTACCTTCAGCAAAACTTCATCATCAGACCATCCAAGAAGTATGTCTCCCTCTTTGAAATCCTCTAGTCCTTTGTTCATGTTTCTCTTATTTTACTTATCAAGTACCATTTTGTAATCTAGTGATTTGCAAACATGATATTGATACCCCCTCCCCCCATCTTCTTGAGAGTAAACACTCTGTATTATTTGGTATTATATTATTTGGTCTTTATAACCTTCTAGTGCCTTTCCCGGAGTGGGTCGTTAGTATATTTTCATCAAATATATGACTGTGTACAAAATTTAGTTAATACTTTCATTGGAAAAATGACTGCTATTTTTATTTCATAAAAAGTAATAAAATATTTCAATAAAGTAGTTAGATCATCCTATGCAAAAAAGAAGAAACCTCCCTTTCTCCTGAATATGGATTTTTTTTTTAAATGGCACAGGGCTGCCAAATCCTTGCCAATACATTTCCTGTTGGACAAGGGGAAAGAGGGAAATATTTCAATATCTCACCTCAAGGGCTTTTTTTTTCTATTTAATTTTTCTAGGACATTTTTAATTATCCATAGTAATTAGGAACAACATGGATAAATGAACTCCACAGAGAATCTCAAAGCTTCTTTTTAAATCATAGTTTTAATCTTCATTTACATGAAGCATTGTTCTATAAGTGCCTATAACAAACCAAATTAATTAAATTGAAGGTCATGCCCCTATCTCCATTAGTTTGAGGTGCTGCTGAGTAATGAAATGATCAAAAGGCCTATCTGTGGGAGACAAGGCCTAGAAAAACCAGAAATGGAATATTGAGACCTGAATATGATGGTAACTTGGCCAAATACCTTGTTCTTTGAATATAAGTTAAAACAGAGCATGAAAAGTAGGATAGCATAGTGGGTAGAGGGAATCAGGAAGACCTAAGTTCAAGATCTGCTTATACCACATATCATTGAATTATAAGAAGGTCAAAAAACCACTCAGTGAGCTGGAAAATGATCTAAGATTTTAAATGAAAAGAAAATGTTTGTATTCAAAAAAGAAAATCATCAGTACAGCAAGTTTCTATATTGGGAGTTCCTTACAAGCATGAAATTAAAGATGTGGACTGTGTCTTGCCCCAACCATGTTCCTCCCTCCCTCCCTGGGGTGGGAGTGGGGGAGAAACAGACAGGGAGACACAGACACAAAGAAAGACAGAGATAGAGAGGGGGAGAGATAGAGACAGAGAGACACACAGAGAGAGAAACACATACAAGGGCATATTTTTCTTATACTGTAGCACAAGGAATACACTATTTATTTGGTTCATAATGGATAAATATTTATCTAGAACACATTTAAAATAAAATTACATATTAATGATTAATAAACATTTTACAATGATTTTTGTTATCTATGACATAACTTATGAAGAAGCGATTATAGATGTGGCATAAAATATTTAAATTGCTGGGTTGTGTTATTCTATAGCTGCTTAAAACATTAATGAAAAAGGGAAATAGTATATTTCCAGATATACAGAGCAAGACATCAATAGAAGAACATACAACAATACGAGTAAATGCAATAAAATCTTTATATATATATATGTGTATGTGCATACACACACACACACACACATAATGTATATACATATATACGTATGGATTTTACTATTGGGCTTTGTAAAGTATTTTTGTTACAAAGCTGGGTAGTAGATCAACACACTTTATTAAGACTCAACTAAACAGTGAATGTTAAAATAATTTTTATACTTAATCTTAAAACAAAATAAAAAACCTCAAACTTTAAATGCTACATATAAAATTTTATGTTGGATTCTGACATCAGTTGGGAAGTATCAGAACAACGATGGCAGTTTATGTAATTTGTATAAATATCAATAAATGTTATACAACACTAATAATTAAATCAAAATATTAATAATTAATAATAATATAATAAATATTTTAAAAATGAACAAGTTTCATCAGCAGACTTTTTAGATAATAATCTCCTCCATGTTCCTTTAGGCAATGGATCAAACCATACTATTATTTATTTACATGTGTCTGTCTCTTCATGACAAAGAAAGAAGAAAAACATGGAAGAGTTAGGCATAATTTATTCTAATTATAAGTACGTATGCAATTATTTTTGTGGTTGAATGTTTTGAGAATTTTGATTGACTTCAAAAAACCAAGAATGAATTCCCATGTACAAAATGTGATATAAAAGGCCATAACCGATCAATATAAAAGACTCCCAATAGCCCATATTCATTGAATACAAATCTCTTCTTCCTAGGGAATTCTACCTTTAATCCAAGAATCTTTCTGTACAAGGGGCTGAGCCAAGATGGTGGCTGGAAAGCAGGGACTAGCGTGAGCTCCCCACCAAGTCCCTCCAAAAACCTATAAAAAAATGGCTCTGAACTAATTCTAGAACTGCAGAGCCCACAAAATAGCAGAGGGAAGCAGTGCTCCAGCCCAAGACAGCCTGGATGGTTGCTGGGTGAGGTCTTTCGTGCATGGAGCTGGGAGCAGAGGGGAATGGAGCAGAGCCCAGCGTGGGCCGCGTGGACCAACCAGACCAGGAGCCGGGCGGAGTGTGCCCTAGCACCCTGAATCAGTGAGCTGCACCAGTTACCAGACTTCTCAACCCACAAACACCAAAGACAACAGAGAAGGTTAGTGGGAAAAGCTGCTGGCGACAGAGCGAAAAAAGTTTGGGTTCAGCCACCACCCTGGGGGCAGCAGAGGTGGGGCAGCTACAGAACTACAGCTGCAGTTGCTTCTGGCCCCAGGCCCACCTGGTGGGAGGAGTTGAGTGGCAGATCAGAGCAGGAGTGCAGAGCCTGCTGAAGATCTAAGTCCAGTCTGGGTTGGAGGTTCTTGGGGAAGGAGGAGTGCTGCTGTGGTAGTGCATCCGCCCAAGCTTGGAACATAGAACTCTTTACAAGCAGTCATACCCTGCTGAAAAACTCAAGGGTCAAGTAAGTTGGCTGGGAACATGACCAG
>JAQQSZ010000679.1:0-15806 GCA_028646595.1 Phalanger gymnotis | reverse complement strand
CAAGTGCCCACAGCCAACAGGGTCCCAACCACTCACTACTATACTCACCAGTTTTGTTCTAGCTCCTTTTCCCAGAAGCCAAAATGTGGGACTTGTCTAGTCAGCACAGCTGTACTTGGCCTCTCAACAATGGAAGGTCCAATCTTCTTGTGGACTTTCATACTCTAGGTGAGATGAAAGTTCCTAGAGCTGAAGCTTCTCTTTAACCCTGCCGTCCCTAGGGCTAATTGTTTGTTTATCCTTCAGAGTCAGCCTGGAGATGTTTGCATTTCTTTCAGGCTGTGCCTCTACCCCTGGAGGTTGAGTATTTCCTTGGGTTTTCTCAAACTGTCTTAGGATGAAAATTGCTTTGTACCATGTTTGTTTCAGCTCCTCTGAGTAAATAATTTCTTTTTTGTGGAGGAAATTTGGAGAGTTGAAAGTGTCCTGACCGATTCCACCATCTTTCCAGGATCTTCTCCCTTGATCACTATTCCTTAATGGAGAAGGAATGCCCAAGCTATATATCTGAGTCTTCACTACCTTCCCCTATTATGCCAGCTATTCAAAGACAACAGTGAATTGCAAGTAACCCTGAGAGAAATTAACATACTATTACATTAATAATCAATTATTAATTTTGATCCATCCTTTTTCTTCTATTTCTGTCAACAATCCTGAAAAGGCCAGTCAGTGTATGAAAAGCCTGACTGAATAATGTGACCTCTCTAGTCCCACATCCAAGTGAGAACCTGAGCTTTATTTCCTCTACAAACAAGATCCAGTTTGAGTTAAATCCCTCCTCAGAGTGGAGAAGCCCATGTCCTTGATCTCTTCATTTGAGTTTGTGGTAACCTGGCTCATGAAGGTGAAAATTAGCCTAAGAGGTCCTGATATAAATAGCTTCCACACCCAGACTGCTGGAGGCTACAAAGTCTCAAGATCAAGCTACATTCTCAGCAGGAGGAGCTAACAATTACTTACACACACACACTTGCTACATGTAGGAGCTCATTCACAGGATATACCAACAATTCCTTGTGATTATTTAAAAAAAAATGTGGAAGGAAAGAGGAGGGGGAGGGGGTTGGATTTTTTTTTTTTTTTAATGTTTTCCTAACAAGGTTCTACATTATTTTGCCTCCAGGGTGGCTCATGAAGTTTTCAACCTAAATAACATCTGGCTAGACAGATTATCAGAATTGAATGGCCCTAAAATCCCAAGCTTCTATCTAATTAGGCACCTTCTTTTGTGTTTGTGTATACTGTTGCCGATGAGTTCAAAATATAATTTTGTTTTCTAGACCTATTTGGTTTACAATTTACATTTCTATGTTCTCCACTTTCTAAAGCAATTTTGAAGGGTTTTTTTTTTTTCCAGAATGTTTTTTTTTTTTTTTGTGATCAGGAATCCTGATGCCATCTCCTTTGCTTCCATTCCTTACTTCATCATTTGCAGTTGAATGGGTGTTGTGTGAGCCTAGAACTTTAAGTGACAGAAAGGAAGTTTCAGACATTTTGGCTATGACCACTTTTGCCACAGATGGGGATTTACTCTTTTCATTATGTAAAACACATTTCATTTATTCTTGTTTTTTTTTCCTTTCTTTCCATAGAATCATATTTTTATTAGTAATTTTTAATTTGTTTTGTTGTTTCCTTTTTTGGAGGTATAACCAGTTTATGCAGTCTATCTTGGTTCCATCCTAACTTGATATTAGCATGAGAATATTGCTCTGTGATTGCTGAATTTACTGATACATTATATTTTAGAAGTCTGTATACTATGGTACATACATATATATTGCCATATATGTATATATAAGTGCTCTATGCTGATACATGAAAAAAATATTCAGAACTGTTTGCAGGATTTGAATTTATGTCTTTGTGCTTTTTTATTGCTAGCACAGTTATTATTTCAATAAACTGCTGTTGCTTTTACAATTAAAAGCGCAATGGAGTGATATTGTCTTGCTTTTGCAGTTTAAAAGCAGAACAGTCTGTTAATATTACTGGTAGACCTAGACCTTAAGCATGATAATACTTTAAAAATGCAGAGAATAAAAGTACAGTGACTAGAAGATTTTAAAAACAAACTGATTATTGTTTCGGCAAATGAGATAACTGAGAAAGTTTTGTAGTCCTACCCGGGAATGTCGACTATGATGATATGCCTGCGAAAATGACAGTGGGAAGTTACTCTTGGGATTTTCATACTCATCCACCCTCCAAGGAGGAAAAATTGCTCAAAGAAGCAAAAACCTCTAGAGATGACTTAACTTATCACACCCTTTGGGAACCACTGGAACCCTTTCAGCAACCTTAAGTAACTCCCTAAAGTTATAAGTTACAGAGAAAGGAAAGTATGGGAGAAAAGAGGCATTTGACTGAAGAGGTATTAGACTTTACAATAGTAGAGGGAGTTTTTTCACCTGGGAGTTTCATATACCAATAAAATCGCAGGTCCAGTCCATAAACTTCTATCTTATATATACCATTTTTGTGAATATTCTCTCCCCCATTAAAATGCAAGCTGTTTATGATCGAGGGACTTCTTCCTTTTTCCTTTGTATCATCATTGTTTACCATTGTGCCTGGTCTATAGTTGGTACTGATAAATGCTTATGGACTGATCAATTTATTGGGTTCAAATCATTACTACTATATATTCCTACAGATATTATGGGTTTCATGTGAATGAGCAGAAACATACTCATTCCCTCCTATATATGTACCTATGTACTTATATGCGTGCATGTTATACTTTGCTTTATGGGTTACAGACATGCATTTTTATGTAGCTCATCACTCACTGCCATTTCTGCTTACCAAAAGTGGCCCATACCTGTCTTTGCATCAGGATCTATGCTTCTCGCCTATTGAATGTTTACAAACAGGTTGAGATTATTTCACACCACAGACCTCTAATAGTTGACTTTACTGGATGAAATTTGGAAGATCGGGGCAGAGAGAGAGTGATGGTCTGAAGGGAGCACATTTATATAGTACATAAATATCCAGTTTGGGAATCAGAAAGACCTGTGTTGGCCATTGCTTAAACTGCCATTATGCCAGGAGGCTCTCAAAAACTAAGAATTATGGATAAACTATTGTTCTGAAATGAAGGAGGCAATTTTAACCCCCCCCTTACTGATATGTTTGTACATGCACACACACACATATGCACACAGGCACACAAACACAAGCACACATATTCCAACCAATAAAATCACAGCTTTGAAGGAAAATGCATATATGTATGCATACATACATATATGCAACTATGGGGTAGTATTGTATAGTATAAATACATATATGCATACATACATGTATACATACATGATTCAGCATGACATAGTGTTAAATCTCCCCATAACGATGACCTTGAAGTCACAGGACCTGAGTTTTGAGAAACTGGGTGGTACATTGGATAAAGTTAGACTTGGAGTCAGGAAGCTCTGAGTTCTAAACCTGCCTTAGACCCTTAATACTTGTATGATTCTGGCCACATCACTTAACCTCTCTCTGCCTCAATTTCTTCACCTGAAATACCTGAAATAGAGATAACAATAGCAACTACTTCAAATGGTTGTTTTAGAGATTAGATTGCAGAACAAATGCCAAGTGCTTTGCAAATATTAAAGTCATCTATAAATATTACTCCTTCTTGTTGCTGTTAACAAGCTCATCTATTCCATTTGCTATCTTTGTGACCATGAGCAACTCACCTCTCTGGGCTTCAGTATATTTACCTACAAAATAATGTGGTTGGACTAAATGAAATCTAAGGTCCATTACATTTTGAATGTCATGAAACTAAGTGGCTCTAATACCATGGGACTGATGGCATATATGGACATATACATGCAGCGTTGTGCTGGTAAATGATTAACGACTAGATCCCTAAAAGGGAAAAATGTGTATATGACACACTTTAAAGTTCAATCTGTATTATTAACATTTTCTCCATCATGTTCTTAAGTCTATACAATGAACAAAACAATAAACCAAGCCCTGATTTGGAGCATTTGCTCATTTGTGAGGTGTTAATGCTCATGCTGAAAATTTAACCATCAGCTCAGTGCCATTTTGATTTGGCTCAAGCTCACACTTTCATACACACACATCATATGTATCATGTATGACATACATATGCATATATACATTAAAATATAACGCCTGTTTACATATGCACATGTACACATGCAAATACATAAGTGAGACAAAGAGAAGTAGATCAAGAGAACAACTTCTAGACTTCAGTCAACCTCTCTTCTTGGGCAGTCCATGATCTTCTTTGAACCTTTTTAAAAATTTCTCCCTGTTACACATGGAGATCATGGGTTAGAAACCCAAAGCCATGGATTATTAAGAAGTTTTGAAAAGAAAAGGGGTGAGTTGCATATTAATCTGAATCCTTGGGAAGAAGAAAAAAATCTATCAATAACTACTGAACAGGAAAGAGTTTGAGGAGAATTTCATTTATTTAGCTTATTCATTGATTCCTTCGATAAGCATTTATTGACTGTTTGCTGTGAGTATAGCTTTGTAATAGATGCTAAGAAAGCTTTGAAAGGGTCTGTATGGTTTCTGACTTCAAGATACTAGTGAAGAAAAGACTCATATGAAGTACACCGATAACCATAGATTCTATCAGAATGAAGAGATTGGCTTGCCAGGAAAGAGGTGATTCCAAAAAATAAAAATGAAATAGCTTCCCATTGGACTTATTTTTCTCTATGTCTGGGAATTCTGAAACCCAGGAGAAGTTTCAATTCCCAACAACACTTCAAATGGTATTCTTCACGTCTTTATTCCTCAGACTATAAATCAGAGGGTTTAGCACGGGGATCACTGTGGTGTAAAATACTGAGGATACCTTCTCTTGCTCCATAGGGTTGCTAGAAGGGGGCTTGAAGCACATGAAAGTGATAGACTCAAGGAAGATTCCTACAGCTATGAGGTGGGAGCTGCAGGTACCAAAGGCTTTGGACCTGCCCTCAGTAGAGCAGATGCAGAAGATGCTGGACAAGATAAAAGTGTAAGAGATAATGAAAGCGAGAGTAGGGGTTAAGGTGCATACTCCCCCAATAATAAAAAGAAGAACTTCATTAACATTGATGCTAGAGCAGGAGAAGCTTAAGAAAGGAAGAATGTCCCAGATGTAATATCTGACAACATGAGATGCACAAAAGGAGAACACTGTCATGTACTGTGGCACCAAAAATTCCCAAAGAATACACCACAAATATCATTCCAGAGCATGTCTTTTGAGACATGAGGACATTATAAAGCAAAGGTCTGCAGATGGCAACATAATGATCATAAGCCATTGATGTCAGAAGGTAACCTTCAGCAATGACAAAAATTAGGAAAAGATAGAGTTGGGTCATGCACTCCAGAAAGGAGATGACATTCTTCTCAGCCACAAAGATCACTAGCACTTTAGGGGTAATGACGCAGGAGTAGCAGAGAAAAATGAAGGATAAATGACCAAGGAATAATGCATGGGGGAGTGAAGTTGGGAATTGATAGCAATCAGTAAGATCATGCCCAGATTCCCCAGCACATAAACCACATAGATTCCTAAGAATAAGAGAAACAGAGGAAGCTGGAGCTCTGGCTGATCTGTGAGCCCTGACAGGATAAACTCCATCACCATAGAGTGGTTTCCTGTGGCCATTTTCCTATAAATAAAAACTGTGGAAATTGAAGAGAAGAGTTACATTCTAGGTAGTTTTCCCTCCTTAGAACAGAATGACACATTCCTGCCCATGCTGGGGTTTCTTTGGGAGGTTGTCAGTGTGTCATTAGTAGAAGTATTAGGAAATGAGCTAAATAAATACCTGCTAGAAATCATGTAGTTTGGATTCCTCTGTGAGTTTAGAGGGTAGAATAGATGATCTCTAAGGACACATCCAATTCTAAGGTTCCATGATTCTAATCTACCAAACCTAGATACCCTGTTCCCACCAGTGTTCCCTGATGACTCTTGGAAGGCCACATAATGGTCCCAGAGGCCCACAGCATGTTAATATACTTCTGCTGTGTGAGAGAGATCCTACCTCACTGTATTTGATGCCCAGAGGAAATGTGTGAAGCTCACACACATTTTCTAGCATATCTAGAAATGCCAAATTTCACTTTTCAAATGGAATGCTCACAAGGGGCAGCTAGGTGGCACAGTGAGTAGAGCACCAGCCCCAGAGACAGTAGGGCCTGAGTTCAAATCCAACCTCAGACACTTGACACATATACTAGCTGTATGACCTTGGGCAAGTCACTTAACCCCAATTGCCCTGCCAAAAACAAACAAACAAACAAACAAAAACAACAACAACAAAAAAACCCAAATGGAATGCTCACAGAAACACTTAGTGATATCATAGAAACAAAACTTACTACCTCATGCTGGGCATAATATAATTAAACCTATATGTCAGAGGTTCACAAAGAAGGGGCCTATACCAACTTTTTCCTTTTTATCTCCTCCATATCCAGTCATTTTTGTGAATGAATGATTGCATAAGACATATACTTGTACATCATTTAGGTATCTGTTGCCTTTTTCCCAAAGGAAAAAAAAAGAGTACTTCCTCTTAGTCCTCAATCTAGACTATGTAAATCATTGAGACAGAGTAAGAAGTCAAAAGTCTTGGCTCCTGTGTCCAATCCAATCCAATCCATCAAATATTTACCATGTACTTACTGCATGAAAAGCACTATGATAGCCACTAGGAATATAATGACCGAGGGGATTCCCTCCCAACTAAAATAGATAGCCTCTGTTATCCCTTCCAACTCTGAGAGTCTTATTATAGATTTAGGGTCTTCTTGCAGGTCATATCTTCTCTGGGCTTTCATTTCCTGATCTCTAAAATGAAGTTTTTGAACAAGAGGAACTAGAAGTCCCTTTACTGCATTAGTATGTTATGTTTTCTAGGGCTTCATTTCTTGAAAACCATGGACTTTCAAATTGACTTTTCCTCTTTAGAGGAAAAGGACATGGAGCTTTTCTTAGCTACTGTAACTACCCATATCAGTGACTAAGGAAATAGAGCCAAAATTTTCTGTAATTAGCAATGAAATGTATACATAAGATTCACTGACAAAATACCCTTAGTTTTTCCAACTGAAAAGTGAAAAGGTGAAGCTGTGATCAGAGAGACAGTTGAACCCACTGGGAAATACAGATGCCCTGTTGGGCTTAGAAAAAATTGGCATTCGTGTTGATCTCAAGACCATTTATAAAGAAAAAGGTATAGGGGGAAAACCATTAAAGACAGACAACCTGGGTCTGAATATTATGTACTTCCTCTGTAACCCTAAGTAAATCATTCTACCTTACTGGGTTTCAGTTTCATCATCTGTAAAATAAAGTGGTTGACCAAAATGATCTGTAAAATTGATTCTACCTCTGAACCTTATTATCCTGTGAACACTATTCTTTTTTAATGGAATTTGAAGTAAAGGTATCAGGAATATGGGGATTTTGATCTGCTGGAGGTAAGACAAAAGTTATAAGCTCCACCAAATCCTTCCCATCTTTTTAAAGTTTTGCTCTTGAGCTGATTTGTGTAGGAACCAGTGAAAACTAACTCCTTCCTCAAGCTTCTTCGTAGCTTTGTTATTTTGAGTCTCTGTGATCATTTACCAGGCTTGTGACTCAAGGATATGAAAGCAGTTAAACAGATTTTCAAACCGTGAACCAGGATAGAGTTTAGATGAAAAAGAACTAAAACACATATTTTAGACCTGAGGACTTTCTGTCTTTTGCTAGTTAGTTGTCTGGGGGTGCTTGTAAATAACTCTAGAACTATGGCTAAAGAAAATGTGCTCTCTGCCCATAGGAAAGAGGCTGCCTATCTGCTGAAGTCCATCACATTGACTACTCAGAGGAAAGCGGCTCAGTAAAAATGACCACAAAAGAGCCAGAAATAGGATCTCAGCAGAGTTGTCCAGCAGACAAAATCATAGCAAACAGAACATAGCAGCAAAAGAATCCAATTCAATGGAGAAAGTAGTTTCCTTCATGAAATCAGTGGCTGCTTCCAGAGCTCCAGCGTCAGGTTGCTTTGGGAGTCCCTGGCCTGCCTAGTGGGAGGAATCAAGGGGCTGATCAGAGCGGCAGTGCAGGGAGTGCTTTGCTTGCACAGAGACAGGGTTCGCTTGCTTTGTCCTGCGTGGATCTGGATCATGGTACTGGTTGGTGGTTCTTTGGGGAGGAGGAGTACTGGTGTGGCAGGACTTGCAGTGATGGTGGAGTAGAAGCAGCTCCAAAAACATCAGCACAGCCCCTAGAGCTTAGGACAAAGTACTCTCTACACTACAAGCAGTCATAGCCTGACAAAAAGTTCAAAGGTCAAGTAGTTGGCTGGGAAAATGAACAGGCAGTAAAAATGGACTCAGACTCAGACTATAGAATCATTTTTTTCGGTGACAAAGAAGATCTAAACATACAGCCAGAAGTAGTCAACAAAGACAAAGAGCCTACATCAAAAGCCTCCAAGAAAAATATGAATTGGTCTCAGGCCATGGAAGAGCTCAAAAAGGATCTGGAAAAGCAAGTAAGAGAAGTAGAGGAAAAGTTGGGACAAGAAATGAGAGTGATGCAAGAAAATAATGAAACACAAGTCAATGACTTGCTAAACAAGACCCAAAAATACTGAAGAAAATAACACCTTGAAAAATATACTAACCCAAATGGCAAAAGAGCTCCAAAAAGCCAATGAGGAGAAGAATGCCTTGAAAGGCAGAAGTAGCCAAATGGAAAAGGAGGTCCAAAAGGCCACTGCAAAAAATACTAACTTAAAAATTAGATTGGAGCAAGTGGAGGCAAGTGACTTTATGAGAAATCAAGAAATTATAAAACAGAACCATAGGAATGAAAAAATGGAAGACAATGTAAAATATCTCATTGGAAAAACCAATAGATCCAGGAGAGATAATTTAAAAATTATTGGACTACCTGAAAGCCATGATTAAAAAAAAAGAGCCTAGAAATCATCTTTCAAGAAATTATCAAGGAAAACTCTCCTGATATTCTAGAACCAGAGGGTAAAATAGAAATGGAAAGAATCCACCAATCACCTCATGAAAATGATCCCCAACACCTAGGAATTTTATCACCAAATTCCAGAGTTTCCAGGTCAAGGAGAAAATCCTTCAAGCAGTGAGATAGAAACATTTTGAGCATTGTGGAAACACAATCAGGATAACACAAGATGTAGTAGCTTCTACATTGAGAGATTGAAGGGCTTGGAATATGATATTCTGGAGGTCAAAGGAGCTAGGATTAAAACCAAGAATCACCTACCCAGCAAAACTCCAGGGCAAAATATGGATTTTCAAAAAAATAGAGGATTTTCAAGCTTACTCAATGAAAAGACCAGAGCTGAATAGAAAATTTGATTTTCAAATGCAAGAATCAAGAGAAGCATGAAAAGGGAAATAGGAAAGAGAAATCATGAGGGACTTACAAAAATTGAACTGTTTAGTTTACATTCCTACATGGAAAGATGGTATATGGAATTCATTAAACCTTTCTCAGTATTAGTGTAGTTGAAGAGAATATACATATATATAGACAGAGGGCACAGGGTGAGTTGAATAAGAAGGGATGATATCTAAAAAAGAAAATAAAATTAAGGGGTGGCAGAGGAATATATTGGGAGAAAGAGAAAGGGAGAGATAGAATGGGGTACATTATCTCACATAAAAGTGGCAAGAAAAAACCTATTCTATTGGAAAGGAAGAGGGGGCAGGTGAAAGGTAAGGAGTGAATCTTTCTCTCATTATATTTTACTAAAGGATGGAATAACATACACACTCAATTGGTCACCTTACCCTACAGGAAAGTAGGCAGGAAGTGGATAAGAGAAGGGGGGTGATAGAAGGGAGGGCAGATTGGGGTAGATGTAATCAAAAGCAAACATTTCTGAAAAGGGACAGGGTCAAGTAAGAAAACTGAATAAAGGGAAACAGGACAGAATGGAGAGAAATATAGTTAGTCTTTCACAACATAATTTTTGTGGAAGTGTTTTGTATATTGATACATGTGTGGCCTATGCGGGTCTGGAGGGAAGAAGTAAGAGAATTTGAAACTCAAAATTCTAAATGAGGGTGCTCAAAAAGTTGTTTTTGCATGCAACTGGAAAATAAGATATATAGAGAGTGGGGAATAGAAACTTATCCTGGCCTACAAGAAAGTAAGGGTAAAGTGGATTGGAGGGAGAATGTGGTGACAGAAGGGAGGGCAGACTGGAGAACAGGGCAATCAGAAGATATGCCATCTTGGAGTGGGAGGGAAGGTAGAAATGGGGAGAAAATTTGTAACTCAAAATCTTGTGGAAATCAATGTTGAAAACTAAAATATTAAATAATAAGATATGAAGAATCTGGAAAAAATGGAGAGCATTCTTTTTTTTTATGGACCTCTTGTGAGGGAAAAATGAGATTAGGTCTAAAAGCATTTTGTTAACCTTAAAATACTTATGTAAATATCGGTTATTATTTATTATTGAAAGGAATTTCCCATTTCCTTTTCTAGCATGAAATATTGACAGTAGCTCTTTATGAATCAGGACAGATCCTACCTTACTTCCTTCTGTTGGATTCATTACAATTGAGACCTGAGGAGCATTATCATGGATTCTTTTTCACTAGAGCCAGTCATTTTCCACAGAGAAGCATAGGATCAAGTTTTATTTTATTCAGAGAATGAAAGCAAGGAAAAATTTAAACAAGGGCCAGGCTTAGATATGTCCTAGTTACTTCTTGAAAGGTGGAAGAGAATATTCGATACAGAATTTTATCAATTGATAATGCATAATTTGTGATATCATTTTGAATTATAATCTCAATACCAAATTTCCCAAGATTAATGGAATTTGCCAGTTAGATTGGAGTTCTACCCTCTCGGCTCCATTTTTTCTCTTTTGTAGCTCAGGGGATCCAAGACAATGGTGTGTTGAGGAACAGAGCTGTAAGAGAAGGCAAACACTGATGTCTTGATACCTGAGGCCTCACAGAGTATAATCCACCCCTGACCAGTGTTCTTTAGTTCACAAAAAGCTTTCTCAGAAGGTAAGATCAGCAACTAGATAAGGTCAGTACAGCTCAGAGAATCACTGAAATAGAAATCTTCTATACAAGATGCCCCAAAATTGGTCATCTAGCCTCCTCTTGAAGAGCTCTAGGCAAGGGGGAATGCAAGAGTCACTGTTTACCATCATCATAAAAACATAACCAAAATATTCCCACCCACAAAAATCTCAGCATCCCTTAAATTTTCAGTGACTTGTAATAGCTTAGTGAGGGAATTGTGGGAATTGAATGAGCCATATAGACTCCATCTAATAACTCAATTCCAGCTCTAGCTCAGTTCCCTTTCTATTCAATTATGTATCTAGTTTGATTTCTGTCTTGTGAGAAAACTTTATTCAATTACTGGAATTGTGAGAAAACTTTATTGCATTATTTGAACCTAGACCTGCATGGCTGAGAAGATGGACCACATCTTCCTTTTACTAACTGAACATTAACCAAGCCCCAAGGTTTTGCAGAGCAGAAACCTAATCAGATCCAAAGACTGATGCAAGAAGTTTTCTCACAATTACACACTTCAAGTAATCCCAAAGTCTTATCTAATAACTAGTCCTGTACTTGTAAATCAGCTACTGTTTCCTTGTTCCTTTGATTAAATACAGACACTTGGAGGGCAGTGGGACAATTATTTTCTCATTTCAGGGAATTACACCTATTTTTTCTCCACCTCCCAATTCAGAAAGCCCCCAATCTTTCCACCAATTAGAATCACATTACCTAATTTTGCATCTTGGCTTACATCTTATCAATCATTTTCCTTTAATACATAAAAATCTCTCTCCCCGTGTATTCGGGGTCTAGTGCCAAAGCTGAAGAGTTCTGGTTCAGATTTGTTATGCAAATGGTATGCATTGCTTAACAAATCAATATGCTAGAATGTTCATGTCTTGTTTTCTCAGTTGTTTCAAATTTTGCCCAACACACTAGTTACAGATGGAGTTGGACAATCCATCCTGGAGCTTGAAAGGATAAAAATTTTCCAGTAGTAGAGACTTTGGGATTTAATTAGTAGAAAAATAGTATATTAGATATCTGTCTCCTATACTTACAAATGTCATCGGTAGATGTGTTGGCTTCAAGGAATTATAAGATTATAAGTAAGCAAATGGCCTCCCCAGTTCTGTATCTAGAACTCTGATAGGACTTCTGAGAAACACAAATCCATATTGAATATATCCAGGGAATTGGAAATCAGTAGTTTAAAAATGAGAGAGGAAAAGGAAAGAAAAAGGAGAATTCGTATTTACCATTTACCAGAGAAGCAATTTTAGAGCTGTCAGAGGACTGTCCTTTCAGAAATTGCTATTGAAGTTACTAATTTTAAGTATGAGCACAATGGCAGCATGTGCTCTTTTTTCTAGAAGATTTTGGAACAATATGTTAAGCCAACATTCCAGATCTTTTAGTAAAGCTAGTCTTCCATCTACCCAGCCCCACCCCCAACATAAATCAGGATTTTTCTCTGACTTTTCTAGAGGCTCAGGTTGATTTTCCTGAAGACGTTTTATTCCTAGGACATGACGAGAGGAGGATTAGAAGCTATTTATTTTGATGTATTGAGATCAGGAGTTAGAAATACATAGGTCCCTATTTCCCAAGGGATGACACATCCCTGAAGACTACATTCTTGTTGGAAGAAAGCAATTAAAGCCTTTAGTAAAGATCCCAAGGGATCAGCATCTGTGAGAAATAAAAAGTATCACGTCAAAAACAAGTATCATTGGTTACTGAATACAAATATTCACAAAGACCCTTGCAAGTAATTCCTTACAGGAAAATCTTACTATATCCTAGGAAACTTCATGCATACCTGCTCAACTCTGCCTTTGGAACCAGAGTTACACCAGTTTGACTTCCATCACCAAAACAAAGACAATCCTATTCCTACTTGTCACCAACCTACTTTATCCTTCATTATCATTAACCTGAACTATTATGATAGTTTCCTAACTGACTTTGCTTCCTTCTCTTCTTCATTTCTTTCCTTCTTTTCAATTGTCCTTCAAATCACTGCAAGATACTTTGCTTATGGATCAATCTAGTCTTGGCACTCTTCTGCTCAAAATCTTTCAATGGATCCTTAATAGTAAATTTCAAATGCTACCTGGCATTCAAAACTCTTCACAATCTGATATGATCTAACTTTACTTAAATGCACTTCCTGCCATTTTCATTGTATACCACCACTGACTCTAACTTGTTAAACTTTACAAGCATGACCCAGCTGCTGCAGCACTTCAGGCCTCCTTATGTCGTGCCAATTATTCTTTTGACAATAGCTGGCACAAAATAGGATTAAATTCACTAGGTATGCCTTCTAGAGGCTGGTGATTTTCTCCATGGACTGAATATTTGAAAATCGATGAGCTGTTATCAGCTGCTTGTGCCTGAGGTTAGGAAAGATTCCTCTTCACCTCAGGCATGGCTAATAGATATTCCAGGCTTTTGGCAGGCTGCTCAGCCAGTCTAATTTTTCTAGGCTAATAACAATTAACATATAGTATTCTGTATTAGCTGACTATCTAAGAGATGAATAAACCACAAGGAACATCACAAGGAGAGCTGCTTGAAAGAGCAACAACTATCTGAGACAATGTTGTCCTCTCTCTGCCTATGATCAGCTATTATTGAACCATTGAACTTAGACTAGGTTGTGATCTGGTTTTTAATATTCTTCAGGAGTGGAAGACTCTAAATATGCTGATATTTTTAACTTTTCTTTTTTTCTTAAAAATAGAGCCATTTGCTATATTGGATAGCTTTCTAGAAGAAGGAGGAAAAGAAAGGATACTACAGAAATTATATAAAAAGCAAAATTTGCCAATAAAAGGTTATTTTTTCTTTTTTTTCTAAAAACATAACATTACACAATGGTTGGTTCTTTTTTTCATAAAACCAGCACCTGGTTTTAATCATTAATTCAAAGAGTTTTTTAACTTTCAATTTATTAATCTCTCCTTTGATTTTTCAGTATCTCTATTTTGGGATTTGTAGTTCTACTTGCAGATTTTTATTTTCTTCTTTTTCTATTTTTTAGGTGCATACCCAGTTCATTGAACTGCTCTTTCTCTCTTTTGCTGATGTACGTATTTAGAAATACAAATTTTCCCCTAAGTACCAGTTTGGCAATATCCCACAAATTTTGGTGTATTTTCACATTGTTGTCATTATCTTTAATAAAAGTATTAATTCTTTCTGCGATTTGTTCTTTGAACAATTCATTCTTTAGCAATTCTAAAGATAATTTATTTCTAATTAATCTAATCTATGTTTAAAATTACTAAACATTCTGTTGCATTATAATTTGTAAAGGGTATATTTCAATACTTCTGCTTTTCTATATTTGTTTGTGAGATTTCTTTGCCCCAATACATAGTCAATTTTTTTGAAGGTGCCATTTATGGCTGAGAAAAAAGTGTACTCCTTTCTGTTTCCATTCAATATTCTCCAGAGGTCTATCAGATCTAACTTTTCTAAAATTCTATTCATCTCCTTAACTTCTTTTTTGTTAGTTATTTTTGTCAGATTAATCTAAGTCTAAAAGGGGGGCATAGAGGTCCCCACTAAAATAGTTTTACTCTCTATTTCCTCCTGTAACTGACTTAGCTTTTCCTTCAAGAATCTGGTGCAACAGTGGAGTCAAGATGGCAGCTGGAAAGCAGGGACTTGCATGAGCTCCCACCTAGGTCCTTCAAAGTACCTATAAAAAATGGCTCTGAACAAATTATAGAACTGCAGAACCCACAAAATAGCAGAGAGAAGCAGTGCTCCAGCCCAGGACAGACTGGATGGTCATGGGGTAAAGTCTATCATGCACAGAGCTGGGAGAAGGGTGGACCAGAGCCCAGAATCGGCCAAGCAGACCAACCAGACTAGGAGCTGGGCAGAACAGGCCCTAGCACCCTGAGTCAGTGAGCTGTTGCAGTAAGAGACTTCTCAACCCACAAACAACAAAGACAACAGAGAAGGTTAGTGGGAAAATCTGCTGGTACAGAGTGAAAGGAGTTCTTGTTTAGGCCACTGCCCCAGGGGCAGCAGAGGTGGTGCAGCTACAAAACTACAACTGCAGTTGCTTCCAGCCCCAGGCCCACCTGATGGGAGGAATTAAGCGTCAGATTTGAGCTGGAGTGCAGAGCCAGCTTAGATCATGGTCCAGTCCAGGTTGGTGGTTCTTGGGGGAGAAGTAGCACTGGTGTAGCAGAGCTTTCTGTTTAGCTCTGAAAACAACAGCACAGCCCCTCAAGCTTGGGACAGAGTACTCTATACCCTACAAGCAGTCATAACCCAATGAAAAGCTCGAGGGTCAAGTAAGTTGGCTGGGAACATGACTAGGCAGCAAAAACACACTCAGATTCAGTCTGAGACTTTGTAATCTTTCTTTGATGACAAAGAAGACCAAAACATACAGTCAGAAGTCAACAACATTAAAGAGCTTACATCAAAAGGGTCCAAGAAAAACATAAACTGGTCTCAGGCCATGGAAGAGCTCAGAAAGGATTTGGAAAAGAAAGTTAGAGAAGTAGAGGAAAAATTGGGAAGAGAAATGAGAGTGATGCAAGAAAACCATGAAAAAAGTCAATGACTTGCTAAAGGAGACCCCCCAACAAAGAAGAAAATAACACCTTAAAAAATAGACTAACTCAAATGGCAAAAAACCTCCAAAAAGCCAATGAGGAAAAGAATGCCTTGAAAGGCAGAATTAGCCAAGTGGAAAAGGA
>JAQQSZ010000678.1:0-15808 GCA_028646595.1 Phalanger gymnotis | reverse complement strand
ATTGAATAGTAGGGGTGATAATGGACATCCTTGTTTCACCCCTGATCTTATTGGGAATGCATCTAGCTTATCCCCATTACAGATAATGCTTGATGATGGTTTTAGGTAGATGCTGTTTATAATTTTAAGGAAAGCTCCATTTATTCCTATGCTTTCTAGTGTTTTTAATAGGAATGGGTGTTGTATTTTGTCGAAGGCTTTTTCTGCATCTATTGAGATGATCATATGGTTTCTGCTAGTTTTGTTGTTGATATGATCAATTATGCTAATAGTTTTCCTGATATTGAACAAAAATATGGAACACTTCACGAATTTGCGTGTCATCCTTGCGCAGGGGCCATGCTAATCTTCTCTGTATCGTTCCAATTTTAGTATATGTGCTGCCGAAGCGAGCACGAGCTTCTGACTTTTAATATCAAACAAGGCATAAAACACTTCATCAGATTTGTTCACCATCATCATGTAGGATGTTCTGGGCAGAGTCCAAACAGAATTCCCCAAAGATGGTGGAGTTTTTCAATTATCAACATTTTGCTGACTATTCAATGGGAACATTAACCATTCAAAAAAGAATGGCATAACAACTTATATAGGAAAGAACAGATGAAAATTTATTTTTCAGATTATGACACAATTAGATGAACATTAATAGTCTATTCATATATATATATATATATATATATTTCTAATGGGTCTCACAAGTGGGCAATGAGCTAGGTGCAGTATTAAAAAGGAAGAAAAGATCAGACTGGAATGTATTTAGAAGGTTACATAGCACTTTTAAGGATAAAACTCATTTTTAACTCCAATATTTTGTAAGTGATGCTATATGTTTTTGAAATTTGGAATGCCACACTCACCAAAGAATCAAGATTGTTCCTAATTGTGACTTTTACATAAAATGTAGTGTCACGGACATCAATAAAGAAAAGAATGGTGTTGGAAAAGGAGTTAGGCCAATCATGGAGTGAGAGAAGGGGGTAATGAATGACCCATCCTACTGTTGGACTAATTTCTAAGGAAAGTTAACCCTATAGAATGTAAAAAGACACACCAAAAAATCTTCAGGGTGTTGGATTGATCATCTAAGAAGGATTTTGGAAGGATATGGGTTATAATGAGATGAGAAAATGTGGGTTGCTTGTAATCTTGAAGCAGGCACTGTGAAGCCCTTAGAGTTTGGTCAGACCTCAAAGTAGCCAGAGTCATCCACTGCCATGGGCCACTGCCAGTAATCCTGACTTTTGTCATGCCACTGGACTTTGATAACTCTGGAAGACAGAGTGAGACTGACAACTTTGTGCAACTCTGCCCCACTTAAATGTAGTTCACACACAAGTCAAATTATGACCCTGTTATGTCATTGGTCCTCTTTGAAAATGAAGGATGAACAACAAACACCAAGGTTATAATCTATACCAGTGGAGATTGTACTCATATAAGTGAGATCATAGATCCACTGAAGTATGTCACCAAAAAAAATCTAATGTCACCCAAAAAATCCTAGATTACATGAATAAAATCTCATGTCTAGATATAGGAGGTAGTTATCTTGCTGTTTTCTGCCTTGGTCATAAAACCACTGGAGAGTTGTTGTTTTTTTCTTTGTGTGTGTGTGTGTGTGTGTGTGTGTGTGTGTGTGTGTACACATACACATGCATGTTCACAGTTCTGGGTGTTATGCTTCAATAATATTAACGGTAAAAACACATTTATCTGGCACTTTAAGACTTACAAAGCATTTATTACGTTCATCGTACAAGCAGTAAATGCCTTATTTTACTGATGAGAAACAGGCTCAGAAAGTGACTGACCCACCATCACCCAGATACTGAGCATCACAGATAGAATACCAGCTCAAGATAGCAATAAGTAACTGGCACTTATCCAAGAGGAGAGTGGCAGGGTTAGGGTGAGACTGGAAACACATACCACGCACATATATCAGCTGAGTTAGCAACTAAGGCTGTTTTGCTGCAGAGAAGAAAAATTACTGTTGTTTTCAAATACCTGCAGGGCTGTTATTTCAAAGATTTAGGCTGCTCGGCTCCAGGGGGGCAGATTTGAACTATCTTGCCCCATCTGACTTTATCATTTACACTTAGGGTAACACACAAGGCCCTTGGCAGTGAGGGCTGGGGCTAAATGCCCCAAACACACACACACGCATACAGGCACACGCACACAGGCATACATGCACACGCACATACACATACACGCACCCACGCGTGCTGAGCAGGCCAAATACAGATGGGGAAATGGAGTGGAAAAACTGACAAAGCTCCTTTGGTCAAGAGCAGCTTTCTCTATTCTCGGTTTGCCTGTCTTGCCCATTGCCTTGGCCAAGGTCAGCAGGGGTGAGGTAGCGTCTGTGTTCAGAAGCCTGAGGCCATCAGCTTGAGCCATGTGGGGGTGGGGAAGTAGGCAAAGACAAAAATGCAGGCCCTAAACACACAGGGCCTGGGGGAAATCATCTGAGGAGGATCTGCTGTGGGCTCTTCTGGCCTCCCCTGCATGGGTCAACAGTGGGATTCTTTTGGTTCCAATTCCAAAACCCAAACCTTTTCCTCAGAGGCAAGAGGATTTCTTCACAGAGTTCACCTAGAAAGTGTGGGAGAGAGGTGAAGAAGGAAGGAGGAGGGAAGAAGGGAGGGAGGGAAGGAAGGGGAGACAGAGAGAGAGAGAGAAGGAGGAGAAGGAGGAGGAGGAGGAAAGGGGGAAAGAGAAGAGGAAAGAAAGGGGAAGAAGAGGAAAGAGAGGGGGAGGGAAGGAGGGAAAAGAAGAGAGAGAAAGAGACAGGGACAGAGAGAGAGAGAGATATTAGGGATAGCGGAAAGAGCACTGGAAGGGAGATTTTAGGACTTTGGTTTGGATTCTAGCTCTATTATTAAAGGCCTGTTGACTCCGAATAAGTCTCTTGGCTGCTGGTTCTTCCTTTGAAAAATCAAGGGATTTAAATCCTATAATTGGATAAGCATGGGATAGACACATATAAACACACATACCGATATATGCAATATATACACACATATATAATATGCGTGCACACACACGTATACATATATAAACATACATACACATGTATATGTACATATACACATACATATACATATCAAACTGTTGTTCAGTTATTTCAGTTGTGTCTGACTCTTTATGAAGACCCATTTGGGGTTTTCTTGGCAAAGATACTGGAGTGGTTTGCTGTTTCCTTCTCCAACATATAACTGTGTTTCCATATAATTAACTTCCTTTATAATCCTATATATTTTTGTTTTATGTATTTAAAGACTTATTCTAAGGCACCATAAACTCCACCAACTTCCACAGAGGTCCACGACACACAAGAATGTAAGAACCTCTACCCTAGGGATATAGAGAGTGTCTCCCAAGGGAGGAAGTGGCTTCAGGGAGCTAGCCCTGAGCATCAAGAGTTAAGCTGTGGAAAGGGGCAGAGCCTGGGAGTCCAGCTGAGCAACCTGCCCAGCAGATAAGGCTATACCCAAGAGGAGGTATCTGAGGACTCAGTGAAGAGAACAAGTGTAACTCGGTGACACCAGGAATTATTAGTTGCTTTTGCCAAAGACGTATCATCTACGTAACTGACTTCCTGTTACTCTAAGGTTGCGTCCACTCTTCCCATGGATGTCATGTGCATTTGTGGGAGAGTGCAATCCAGGTTTAGGGGGAGAGAGGGCAATGATTTGTCCCTCTTCTTCTTACTCTGCCATCTTAGTAAATGCCTTGGCCAAGAGCAAATCAGGTCAGTGGCATGATTGTTAGTAGCTCTTGAGCTATGCAGTATTAGGAATGCACACCTACCAGGTTAGCCCCAGAACATGAAGACCTAACGCTCAAGTGTAAGGGTAAGCTAAGTACATCGAAAGAGGTGTTATAATAGACACAGAGAAAAGATCTGAAAATTGCTGCATGTAACACACATGTCACAGCCCTTTGGGCAAAACAACTTTGTTAGATATGTAGTACAGGAATTATCAACCTCATTTTATAAGTCCATCAATAAACATTTATCAAGTGCCTACTATGTGCTACACTGTGCTAAGGACTGGGGATACAAAAAGAAGCAAAGTCCTTGCCCTCAGGAAGCTTATAATCTAATGGGAATTTCTTCTAAATGAGGAAGTTGAGACTCAGAGAGGGCACAGTAATGGGCATCAAGGAAGATAGCTGGTGTGTGTCAGAGCCAGGATTCAAACTCATGTCTCATGCTTCCACAGCTTGGGCTTTTCATTAAAATGGACTTGCCTTCCCTATATGAAGCCAACAGCAGGGAGGTGTCTGCTTTCTGTGCCCGCTCACAGAGGGAGGCTCTGGCCCATCACCCAATTGGCACCTGATTTGGAAAATGAAATGTGTCTGTCTCAAAAGTCAAGTGGAATGAAATTAGAACATTATGTCCATTTCACTGGGACATCTTGCCCCATCCTGGCTTAGGAGACCACCTAAAAGCACACCCATGCCAAGGAGCCAGGCAGAAAAACAAAAGGCAAGGGCAGAAACCAGGTTTACAGGAGGAACATAAAAAAAAAACTCCCTCGTAGAGGACTTGCCTCTGGCCCAAGAAAACATCCCCACATATTTGACTTCTCAATCAGGCAGGGACTATTGAAAGATAAACATGGAGCCCCAAACTCTCCCCTAAGTTCCAGCCCCATATCTTCACCTGCCTGCTGGACATCACCTCCTAAATGTTCTGTCAGCCCCTTAAATTTGCATAAACAATAGGATATTTAGAGCTAAAATGGAACTTGAAGGCCATTGAACCCAATTCTCCTATCTTACAGATGAGGAAACTGAGGCACAGTGAATGGTTAAGAGGTTAAATTTCTTAACTGAGAACTGCAATCATTATCTCAGTCGTCTGGATTCAGAGTCTATTGCTCTATTCACTCCATCACCCACTTTCAAATGCTTATCACATTTGGCTAGACTATTACAACAGACTCCTAAATTTGTCTTTCCCTGCTCCAGTCCCTCTACTTTTCAGTTCTTTCTACATCCAGAGCTGCCTGAGTGATTTTCCTCAAGTCCAGCCTGTCTACGTTATCTCCCTGCTCAATGAACTCATATAACCCCTTTCCAAAAGTCCCTTGGCGGGACTCTCTCCTTACAGATAGAGATAAATACTGCCCTGCCCTGCCCTGTCCTGCCCTGCCCTGCCCTGCATGAGGGGTGGGGCAGAATTGGTGAGAGGTAGGAGAGCTTCAGTTCTCATCTGGTCTCCTTTGGGACTCATTAAGGCCAGTCCTCAGGACTTATCAAACCTTGAATCATTTTGGGTGCTTCTGGCTTCCAAGCTGGAAAGGTTAGATCAGAGAGGACACTCCCACTTTAGGATGCTGAGGGAAAAGACTCTGGGAAGACATCAATGGAGCTGGAAGTAATCATGTCCCCATATCTAGCTTGCTACTCTACAGACTTTGGGGAGTTTCCTCTTGGGTAAGATCAAGGACAATCTCTCTTGGTTGAGTTGAGTTGTCTCATTGTCAATGGCAAAGCTCCTTCACTCTGTATTGTGTGGTACACATTCTCCAATGTATACCTTCTCTGATTTCTGTTTTGCTATGATTTTGGATAAATGGATTTCTTTGCTATTTGCTATGTGTGTTCATTGTATAACTGGTATGTAGTGGGAAAGGAATCAAGCCTTAGATATAAAGCTTGGAGTCCTCCTCTATTGATAATGACAAAGTGATCACAAGTCAACCTGACTGTATCTCCTAGACTAACAATATTCAAGAGCAGAGACTCATACTTCTAGCCTGTCACCCCCTCTCTTCCTGAGTAGAGTAGAGTGACCTCGACCTCAACCTTCCATTTACCCTATTGGTTGCAATGAATGTCTCCCTTGGAAAAAGATGAGGGAGAAGAGGCTAGAGATGTCTATTCTGCCCCCCATCAAGCCACACAATTACAGCCCTCAACACTGGAGGGAAACTTTCTACACATGAGCTTCACTACATATGAGCCCACCCCCACCCCCCGCCGCCTTACATTGCATTGCCTTCCTACATCTCTAAGACCAAATATAACCCCTTGTTATGACTTTTAAAGCTTTTTACAACCTGACCCAAACCAACCTGTCCAACCTTTTTATGCTTCCCCTCCCTCCCTATACTCTATAATCCAGCCAAACTGACTTTCTGTTCCTCACAAGATATCCCATTTCCCACCTCTGCACCTTTGTCTGCAATCTGGAATGTGCTCCCACCTTACATTACAGAATCTGCTCAAATATTACCTTCTATATATAAAGCTTTGCCTGATTCCCCCAGCTGATAGTACCTTCCCCACCTATAAATTTACCTTATATTTATCATGGACACATTTTCTATCTTTTCTATTTCTATTTTTCTATATTTTCTAATATATTTCTGTGTTTTCTATTTATGTCTATATCATCTCCCTTGATGAACAATAAGTTCCTTGAAGACAGGGACTATTTCGTTTTTGTCTGTGTGTAACAACAATGTTACTTGCAGCTACTGTGGCTGTGTAAGACCAACAATAAGACAACACTGGCACGCAGGAGGGCTGCTAGTACAGGTTCTTCGATCTGCTTTTCTAAGGAAAGTATCTTTAAGCAGTTTACAATCTCACTTTAATCAAACATACATATATCATTCACTTAGTTCAGGGGAAAAAGTCAGCACCCTGAACTTCAGAGCAAATACAAAGAGAAATTACAAGCAGAAATTATAAACAGAGCAAAAATGACACAAATCAACAGACAGGCTTCTATCTGTCTGACCATAGCAATACATACATAGTTACCATAACAATAAGCACCAACATCTGGGTTTTTCAAAGCCCGGGAGGGGGGCGCTCCTTAATGTCTACCCAGAGTCTCCACACCAACACTCTTCCAATGAGTGAGCCCCAAACAAAATGCTAACCTCAGAGTATTTATACACTTCTTCAGGGTCAGAAGGCATCACACCTGGAGAGGGTTTTGCATCTCTCATAACCTAACTAGCAAAAGGGTGTGGGCCTTCCTACAAACAAAGGCAAGATTCATTCAAAGGCACTTGATTGCCTTAGTGCTAAGAAGCCCTCCAAAACAAAAGATAACAAAAAGTCCCACTTTGCTTGCGATTACACTGTATCTCAGCTCACAGTAAGTGCTCAAAAATTCTTGTTAACTAATAAAATAAGTAATAGCTGATAGTTAATATTTATAGCTAGATCTGGATTAGTGAATTAATGAAAGCAATGAATTTCTTGCATTTCAATTCATAGTGTATATTTCCATTGAGCTAGAACTGTTGACCATATTTATGTAATTTTAGTTTCCTACTTTATGGGATTCATTATCCATTTATCAGGACCTAGCTATATGTGCAGCACTTTAAAGTTTGCAAATCACTTTATGTGATCTTTTGATCCTGAGAGGCAGTTGCTGTTTTATCCCTATTTTACAGATGAAGCAAACAGCACTCAAAGAACTTGCCCTGGGTCACAGAGCTAGCAAATATCCAAGGTACGATTTGAACTCAGGTCTTCCTGACTCTGAGTCCAGTGCTCTGGCCACTACACCACCTAGCACAAAGAGCGCAAACAGTTCTATCCACTAGTCAGTCAGTCAATAAGCATTTATTAAGCACCTACTATGTGCCGGGCACTGTGCTAAGCAGTGGGGATGCAAAGAAAGGCAAACGATTATTCCTACTCTTATCTTAAGGAGCTCATGTTCTCATACACCACTTGCTCTTTGATTTACAACTTAGCAAGTCACAATTTAGCACCACAGATTTTGAGCTGGCTGAAATTTCTCAGATTTCTAATCCAACTGCGTCATTTTATAGATGAAGAAACTGAAGCCCAGAAAGCTTCAGTGATATAACCTAGTTTATAATAATAACAGTGATGATTGCTAGTGTTTATATGAGGCTTTAGGGTTGTTGAGAAAATTACATAGGATAACACTTGTAAAAGTACTTAGAAAATATTAATGCACTATAAAAATGCTAGCCATTATTATCATTGTTTAAGCTTCACAAAATACTTTACACATTATTTCATTTAATCTTCACAATAACCCTATGAGATGGATGCTAGATTATCATTCCCATTTTAAAGATGAGAAGGAAAATGGAGGCTGAGAGAAGTGAAGTCATTTGCCTAGGGTCCCACAGCTAGTAAGTCCCTGAGGGAGGATTTGAACTCAGGTCTTCCTCATTCTAAGTCCAGCATTCTAGGATGGACCACCTAGGTAGTAAGTAGTAAGTTAGTATTTGAACCCAGGTTCTCTCAACTTCAGGACTAGCATTCATTCCACTGTACCGTGATGGTTCTCAGAGTGCTAGTTTCTTCATCTGTAAAATGGGACTGCTGCATGCCATGTTTACTCAGAGATAAAAGTCACATTAGAGGCTCTTCAGTCTAACCCCAACTGGGAGTCAGAGAGAGTACAAATCTTGAAGCTCATCTAGTCCTATGCCTAGTGCTCTTTCTACTGTACCACACCATCTCTCTGAGAAGTAGTCCTCAGCCCTCCCACATCTCCAGTACCTGGCCATGAAGACTGTACCAGGGGCCCAGCATTCTCTGAGGCAATACTGGAGAGCGGGAGGTGAGTTGACAGGTCCTAATGAAAACCAGAACTGTCCCCTTGGAGACTGTTCAGCTTTCTGGCAGCTGCTCCTTTAACAAAACACGAGGGGGTTCTAAGGCCGAGGCCAACCTAGTCTCAGTTTGGACCTGATCCAGCTTCTGAGCAGGAGTGATGGCTTTGAGACCCCTGGCTGATCCCCAGAGATTGAGGATCATCAGCTTGAGAGGCCTTCCTGCCTTCCAGGGGGGCTTCTCCTCCACCTCCAGGTCCTAGGTCAGAAAGCAGCAGGCTACTGAGAGTTCTAATCAGCTTTTAATCCAGCTGTGGAGGTTACTGGGCCTGGAGCATGTCAAAGAGAAGGAGCCAACAAGGGGAGGCAGAGGTAGAGGGGAGCACAGCTCAGCTACCCATGCATCCTTCCTCCAAGTCTAAAATCCAAATGTTGTCAGGGATCAGAGGAATCATACTCTTTGGAACTCAAAACAAGCTCCAGATATACAATATCAGGGCTGGAAGTGGGCTTGGAGCACGTGGTATCACAACTGGAAAGAAACTCAAGAGTTACCAAAGTCCAACCCACCCATTTTGAAGAAGGGAAAACTGAGGCTGACAGTGATATGGCTGGAGAAAGGTAACACAGGCAGTGAGAGACAGCACTAGGATCTAAACCCAGGTCTGACTGCAAAGCTAGTCCTCCAATCATATTAAACATATTTCCACATTAGTCATGTGAAAGAAGAATGAGAATGAAAGGGAAAAACCAGGAGAAAGGGAAAACAAAAAACAAAAAAAGTGAAAATAATCTGCTTTGACCTGCATTTAGACTCAGTTCTTTCTCTGGATGTGGTTAGCATTTTCCATCATGAGCCTTTTTGGAATTTACTTAGATCATTGTGTTGCTGAGAAGAGCTAGATCTATCAAGGCTGATCATCACACAATGCTGCTGTTATTGTGTACAGTGTTCTCCTGGTCCTCCTCACTTCGCTCAGCTTCAATTCATATAAGTCTTTTCAGGTTTTTCTGAAATCCTCCTGCTCCTCATTTGTTATAGCACAATAGTATTCCATTTCATTCATAGACCACAGCTTGTTCAGTCATTCCCCAATTGATGGACATCCTCTCAATTTCCACTTCTTGGCCACCACTAAAAGAGCTGCTATAAATATTTTTGTACATGTGGGTCCTTTTTCCTTTTTTAGGATCTCTTTGGGATGCAGACCTAGTAGTGGTATTGCCGAATATGTGGTTTTCAATATGCAGCCCACAGGGATCTTTACATACAGTTTAATGTTCTCAGTTTCTATTCGAGATTGACACCACTAATCTACTCTATACAGAACCTTAAAAGCTCACATTTCTCATATTTTAGAGGACTTTATAGTTGATAAAACATTTTCTGCAAGACAACTCTGTGAAGCAAGGAAGAGAAAAGTAGTATTGTCCCCATTACACAGACAAGGAAACAGAGGCCCAGGAAAATTCAAGTAACTTGCACATACTACCTCCCAGAGTTAATAGGCATTGAAGCAGATGTCCCTTTATGCCAAATCCTGTACTTTTTCTTCTTTTCTAATTATCACAGATGGGGCAGACAAGGCATCCTGAGGGAGAGGCAGAAAGTCTCGTTTCCAGGCTTGTCAAACCACCACTTCCTTTCAGACTCCCAATGGAGACAGGCCAGGAACCTAAACACAACAGCCCTAGGGATTGCAGAACCACCTCCAGAAAAGCCCTACTTCCAGCCTCACTCTCACAGTCATCAATGAGGGGAACCATGCTTGGGGGAAGGGGTCTGTCATCATCCCCACCACCAACATAGACCACAAACCTACTGCCAATAAGGAGCAGGTAAACCCCAAAACCTTTAGAATAGCAGTGCCCCCCCCAGAACATCAACTCTGCTACCTGCCTGACCCCATGGCTCTTGGTCCAGATGTGAGCTGTCAACTGTCTCTGAAGCCTCTGCCTTCTTTGCATCTACAGCTACTGAATATCTACAAAAGAAAGTTCTCTCCCCCAAAGTCCTTGGCACTATAAAATGGTTCAGTACCAGAAGGTGATAGGGTTTTACTAATAAAATGAAATGAAAGAAAATACATCAGCATCTGCTTTGCCCTACACTCTAAGGACCACTGGGCTTTTCCATCTGATTGTAGCTAAAACCCCTTCTGATGTTGTCTCCTCCAGAGAATGTGAGTTATTTGAGACTGAGGACTGTCTCTCTTAGTGCAGTGTTTTGCACACAGTTAGACCTAAATAAATGTCTTAACATAGTAAACCCTTAATAAATGTTTCATTCATTCATTCATTCATTCATCCATCCATCTATGCATTCATTCATTCATCCATCCATCCATTCATCTCTCCATTAATTCATTCATCCATCCATCCATCCATCTATCCTTTCATTCATTCATTCATTCTACCATACTTCCCAGATAATTCTTTATACTTTACAAATCACTGAGCTCTATGGGAATAGAATAGGGTCTATATCTTATCTATTGCCACACACCCCTCTCTCTACCCTATAAACTTCACTAGGCTTTGATAGCTCTCTGTTTCCTCCAGGACCAGATACAAAATCCTCTGGCTTTTAAAGTCCTTTATAACATGGCCACGCTCCACCTTGCCACTCTTCTTGTACTTTCCACCTCTCCCAAGTCCAGTGGCCCTGGCCAAACAGGACACTTCATTTTCCAACTCTGTGTATTGTCACTGGCTGTCCCCCATGCCTAGAGTGACCTCTCTTACCACCTCTGCTTCCTGGATTCTCTGTCTTCCTTCAAATTTCAGCTAAAGTCCCACTTTCTACAAGAAGTCTTCCCCAGTCTTCCCTTAAGCTTGGTATTCTCTCTCTGAGATCATCTCCAGTTTATCGTGTATGTACTATTTGTACTTAGTTGCTTGTGTATTATCTCCCCCAATTAGATTATAAGTGCACAGAGGGCAGGGACTGTGTTCACCTTTCTTTTTTTTAGTTTTTTTTTTGTTTTTATTTCTTTTTAATTTTTAGTTTAAAACACTTAGTTCTACAAGTTTTTGAGTTCCAAATTTTCTCCCCCTTCTTCTCTTCTCCCCTCCACCTCCCGTGACGTGTAATCTGATATAGGTTCTACTTGCACTCACCTTTCTTGGAACATAAGTGTTTAGCATAGTACCTGGCACATAGTAGGTGCTTAATAAATATTTTTTAACTTGTTGACTTATCTAAACTGTGTTTCATCTCCAGTGACAAGCATAGTGCTCTATATGCAGTAAATTCTTAATAAATGTTTGGTTTTTTAACAAAATTGTGTTTCATAGGCATTATCTCATTTGATCTTCTCAATAACCCTGTGAAGAAGGACAGAGCTGTCCTTATTTTACAGATGAGGAAGATGAGGCGCAGGTCAGGGAAGTAACTTGCCCAAGGTAGTTCAGATAGAAAAAGGAAGAGCAAGGATTAAAACCCAGGGTTTCAGGCTTCTCCTTGCCTCCTCAACATTTCCTCCTTCTAGCTGAGCTATCTCTACTGCCCTTCCCCACCTCCACCCCTTTCCTGCTGACGCCACTGGAGGAACCCAAGCCAGCTTTGGCGAAGAGAAGCCTCCAGAGAATGTAGCCCGGCTAATCTGGGCCATCTTAGTGCTGCATACCCTTGGCTGACCCTCTGTTGATGTTGCTGATTCCCCTCACCATACCTCTGCTGTCCAAAAGTTTATTGGTACTGGCTCTGTTTCTAGCTGAGCGTGCACTTTCCTGTCCATCAGAGAGCATCGACAGGCAGAGATTGGGTCCAAACCCCAGAGATGGAAGGCTTGTCGTTAATGCCACCTATAGGACCAAAGTGCTCGAGAAAAGGGGCAGGGAATGGAGAATATCTCTATCTGGACCACTTTATTCGTATAATAACAGTAATAATAACAACCATTTGTACTTACATAATGCTATACATGCGTGATTCTTTTGACCTTCCCAAAAACCATCAGGTAAATAGAACAAATATTCGGTCTCATTTTTACAAATGAGGAAACTGAGGCTCACAGAAGGAAAGTGACTTGTCTAAGATCACACAGCTAATTAGTGAAGGATCTGAGACTCAAACTCTAGTCTCCTGATTCTAAATCCAATTTCGAAATCACTAAATTTCAGAGTTGGAAGGGCCTTCAAAGTTTATCTTGTCCAACTCCATACCTTACCAAAAATCTTTTGTGAAACATCCCCAACAAGTGGTCATCCAAACTTTTTTTTGAAGATTTTTAATGACAAGGATCTCACTACCTCATGAAACAGCCCATCCCAATTTTGATTAACTCTAATTATTGGATAATTTTCCTTATGCTCAACAGAAAACTGCCCCCACCCCCATCACTGCTTACACCTATCATTCCTAGTTTTCTTCTTGAGATTTCAAGCAGATAGTATAGGGATCAGAGAATTTCAGAGTGGGAAGTGATCTTAGAGGTTTACAGCCCATATCCATTCCATCTCACTCCTCAGTGTTAGTTATCTAGCCTCTGACTGAACTGAAATCAAGCCTTTAGTCCCCTGAACATATCTAGCACACATATGGGTGCATATGTGTGTGTGTATATGTGTGTGTGTAAAGCCTTCTTCCAGCTTGAAGATAGTACCACCATAGATGCAGTCACACTAAGAGAGACTATAGTGCATATATATATATATATATACATATGTATACACATACACATATATGTGTATTAATGTATATGTATACACACATATCTATGTATATGTATACACACATATGTGTGTATATAATATATATTATATTTATATCCTTGAGAATAACAGTGTATTGAGGAGCAGATTAGTTAATGAATGTAAAAGTGATTTGTCAACTCAATTCACTCTAACGAGCATTTATTAGTGCCTATTATGTGCTATGTATTCCTATACTTCCTACAGGTGAAAATAGGCAGTTCCTGCCCTCGTGGGGCTTGCAGTCCACTCAAGGGGATGGATCATGTGAATAAGTAAATGTAATGAAAATAAAATATGATAGAGGCAAAGGAGAGAGTCAGACAAAGAAACCTACAGATTGTAAAGCTCTCTGTAAATGTGAGTTGTGGATTGATGGATGTGTAGGGACAGAAAGTGCTTTGTAAAACTTTGGCACTCTATAAATACAGGTTCCCAGAGGTGGAAGGAGGAGGAGTAACCTAATACTTTCAGTACCTGCCATCTGGGACTATAGGGAAGAAGGAGGTCTGTAAGGAGCCCCCTCATTCTCTAGCACTTGGATTTACAGAGCATTCTCTCCCAAACAGCCCTGCAAGGTAGGGCGTGCATAGTTTCTTATCCAAGATTATAACTAGATCAAACTGTGCCAGAGACGAACATACTAGATCATCGGTTTGGAGCTGGAAGAAGGCTTTAGAGGTCGTCTGATCCAAAACTTCATTCTAAAAATAAGGAAAATTGGAGGGGGGAAAAAATTTAAAACTAATGGAAGTGAATGTTGAAAACTAAAATTAAATAAATTAACTTATAAAAAAAAAGATTAAAAAATGCTTAGCACAGTACCCAGCACATAGTAGGAATGCTTATTCCCTTCTCCATGAAGATTTACTGGAAAAGATCAGCAAAATTATTTTTAAAAAGGAAAAAATACAGAAAACGAGGCACAGAAAGTTAATTAATTTCCTTGTGGTCACATAACTAGAAAATGTCACAGGAAAGACTTGAATAAACCACTTCCTGATTCCAAGTCCAGTACTTTATCCACTATACCTTGAAACCTTTGGTATATTCTTTTCTCCCCTTCCTTGGAACGGTTTGGGGGCTGTTCAGTGTTACAGAGGACAGAACTATGGGAGGGGACACACAGCAGCATAGAAGATAGTACCACCATAGATGCAGTCTACAGGGGGACTAAACCCCAGATAGTCCTGCAACAGTGGTTGCACCCTGTCATTGCCAGAGTGCAAGAAGATGTACAGGGAGAGTGGTTGCCTCAAGAAGGAAGTATGGAAGTGAAGTGGGAAGAAAGTGTTTCCCCAGAGAAGAAATACACTCCCCCGAAAATTGTACCCTGTGACAAAGCCCTACCTGTCCAATACTAGTGATAGTTCTGTCATTCCCCCATCTAACAAATAAAGAAACCAAGGCTTATAGAGCTGATATGAATTGCCTGAAACCTCATGGATGGTAAGAGGCAGGAGTGCAAAGGGATTTTAGCAATCTTCAAATATTTGAAGGGAGATCAAACTTGTTCTGTTTGGTCCCAATGGGCAAAACCAGAAGTAATCAGCACATTTAAGTTTGGCATCAGAATGGCCTGCTTCAGGAGGCAATAGATTTCCTTTCCTTAGAGGCCCTGAAACAGAAGCTGGGTGGCCACTTGTCAGGTATGTTATAGTGGAGATTCCCTTCATGTATGAGTTGGACTAGAATGGCCACTAAGGTCCCTTCCAGCTCTCAAATTCTGTGAGAATTCAATTTTCAAATTCCAATTTTCTCAGCCATCATTTGGAATCTGAATGACTGAGGAGGATTAAACAGGACCACAACCCAATGTCAGCCAGTGCCTGTGGGCTTTTTTATTATTATTTTTAAAGCATTTGGATTCGCTTTTGTTTTTACTGGCTATTCCTACCACATTTGTAGGGGAAACCTCATTGATACAGATGATATTTGTAGGAAAGGACATCTCAACAAACAGGCTCCCCAGACACAGATGATCCCCCTGGCCAAGCATCTTCCCTTCCTTCCAAAGAGAATGGAGCAGGGTCTTCAAAAAGGAAATTTCTAGAAAAGGAGAAGAGAAGAAGCTGTAGAAGTGGGTAGTGTGCCAAGACGGCAGCTGGAAAGCAGGAACATGTGTGAGCTGCCCGCCAGGTCCCTCCAAAAACCTATAAAAATGGCTCTGAACAAATTCTAGAACTGCAGAACCCATAAAATAGCAGAAGGAAGCAGAGCTCCAGCTCAGGACAGCCTGGATGGTCACTGGGTGAGGTCTATTGCGCACAGAGCTGGGAGAGGAACAGAGCAGAGCCTAGCATGGTCTGCGCCTGGACCAACCAGACAGGGAGCCAGGCGGAACAGGCCTAGAGCCCTGAATCAGTGAGCTGTGGCAGTTACCAGACTTCTCAACCCACAAACACCAAAGACAACAGAGAAGGTTAGTGGGAAAAGCTGTGGGGGACAGAGTGAAAAGAGTTCACCATTCAGCCACAGCCCTGGGAGCAGCAGAGGTGGTACAGCTACAGAACTACAGCTGCAGTTGCTTC
>JAQQSZ010000677.1:0-15813 GCA_028646595.1 Phalanger gymnotis | reverse complement strand
ATATTTTCTCCAACACTGGTTTGAAAAGTCATCTATGACTCATCACAACCCCTCGCCTTTCCCTCCTCTCTCCAAGTCTTCTTCTTCTTTTGTACTATTTGGAATGCATCCATTCCTTTCTTTCCTACTAATTCCACCCTCATTCACTCCATCACCTCACACCTAGACTTTTGTTATCAAAAGCTTCCCAAGTAGTCTCCTCGCCTCCAGTTTCTACCTTCAATCTATCCCATACACTGCTACCAGAATCTTAGTAAAACTCTACTTTCAATTAAACTCAGCAAACATTTATTGAGCATCTGGTGTATGCAAGGTTCTAAGATCTTCTGAACTCAAAGGACTCATGGTATACTAGTAGAAAGCTGATACGTACACAAGTACACTTTCATATCTTAACATGTCTATGTCATAAGTACAAGTTCAAAGAAGGAAAGGACCACTTCTGGCTGAGGGTACAAGGAAGGCTTTATGGAAGAAGCTGCATTTAAGTTGAGCCTGTGGGGACAGTATTCTGGGAATAGGTAAGGGCATAATAACAAAATTAATGATGATGATAACAACTAGCATTAATGTTGGCAAAGTACTTTACAGATGACAGCCCTTTAAAATTATATATATATGTGTGTATATATATATATGTATATATATATATATAATCTGAGGCAAGATTTGAACTCAGGCCTTCCTGCCTCATAGTCTGTGATTCTCTATCCAGTGAACCAACAAGGTGCCACATAAACAGAAGCATAGCTTCAAATCAAGGCAATAAGAATTTATCAAGTGCTTACTATGTGCCATGCACAGTGCTAAATGCTAGGAATACAAACACAAGCAGAAAGGTAGTCAATCCCTGCCTTCAAGAAGCTTACATTCTAACGGGAGAAGATAACACATAAAAAGAAATTTAAAAAGGCCAAGG
This sequence comes from Phalanger gymnotis, assembly GCA_028646595.1. Classification (NCBI taxonomy): domain Eukaryota; kingdom Metazoa; phylum Chordata; class Mammalia; order Diprotodontia; family Phalangeridae; genus Phalanger; species Phalanger gymnotis. The sequence continues at coordinate 14,894 of JAQQSZ010000677.1, read as the reverse complement.
TAGGAAAGAGAAAACCCTCTGGCTGGACATTGGACTAAAGTCCAGAGAGTGAGGAATGGTATCTGGAGAGGAATGGATGTGGGAAAACTCGAGTTATATTTAGGGAAGAGCTTCCCAGTTCAGCTCACATCTATTACAGGTGAAAGAGAATGCTCTGGAGTAAAAATGGATCACGAGATTAAAGCCAGTGCGTGGAGCATCCAGCATGCACAGCGAAGGAGCCAGGCCTTCATCTGACAAGAGCATACTGAGCAAGGACTAACAAAATCAGACACAGGCATCACAGAAAGCACCCATCAGAGCTGTGTAGGATGGACTCAGGGTGGTACTGTGGGAAGAGACCAGCTCTGTGCTCGAGAGAACAGCAGCTCAAATCCTGACTCTGCCACTCACCACCTGCGTGACCTCGGTCAAGACCATTCATCTCTTGTGGCCTTGGTTCACTCCTTCGTAAAATGAAAGAGTTGGGCTAGACGGCCTCTGAGGTCCCACCTGACTCTAGATTGATGGTCCTGCAATTGAAAGAGAGATTGCTTAGGACTGACTGCAAAAAGCAAGGGCCTGCCATAGAGTGGAGACAGAGGTAGCAGCAATGGAATGGGGGGAGTAGATATAGGAGGAATTGTAGAGGCAGATAATGATTTCGAAAAAACTCAGCAACTAATTACATTTGGGATCAGGGTGGAGTCAAGGATGACTGAGGTTTCCCACAAAGCAGAGGTGACTGGGAGAATGACGGTGTGATAAACAGGAAAAGGACAACTGGAAGGAGGAGATTTTTGTAGGAGTTGCTGAGAGAGAAATAACATCTTTTGAGCTTGAGTTCCCTATGGCAAATATCTAGATATGCCACAGCTATGAAGTCTAGGCCCATAGTGACATCCATCATAGGGAAGGGATATGGTTAACATGTTTCTGCAATTAAAGAACTCCATCCCATTTGGTGAGACAAAATGTTCTTCCCCCCCACCCCAAGTGCCTCTCTCCATAGTGTGTTTTTCCCTTACGTGCTCTGTAATTGCCATCTTTGGACTTCTGCTACAAATTCCTCTGTCACTCCTGCCTAGTCCTTTGGTGCAGTGATCACACAACATTCTCTGAAAAGGACTTGGACCATACCTTCTTTTTGACAAAGTGGGAAAAGGGGGAGCATGGATAAGACACTCACGGCTAGAGATACAAATTTGGGAGTCATCCCTACAGGCATGAAAGCTGAAACTATTGGGTGAAAGATGGCACCAGGGAAGAAAATGTAGAAGGGAGAAAGGGTTACAACATAAACCTACATCAATGGGTAGAGAAGAAGAATAAGAGTCATTGAAAGGGCAGAGGTAGAAAGAAAGCCAGAATGGTTTCACAAAAGCCACAGGAGGTATCCATATTCATTATGGAGGGGTGATCATTAGTGTCCTATGATGAAGAAAGGTCAAGGAATCACAGAATTCAGCCTTATAAAGTAGCTCCATGGCCATCTATCTGGAGAAATTCCCACGACATAGCAAATAAATGTTCATCCAACCTCTGTTTGGATACCTCCCGTGAGAAAGAACACACTACTTCCAGAGATGATCCATTCCATTTTTAGACAGCTATAATTATTAGGAAAGTGTGTGTGTGTGTGTGTGTGTGTTTGTAGATATCAAGCCTAGATTTATCTCCTTGTAACTTCTACCCCTTTTTATAGTTCATCTTCTGGGGAAAAAATAGAACCAGTCAAATCCCTCTTCTATATGAGAGTCTTTTAAATGTTTGAAGACAGCATTACCCTTCCCCCAAGTCTTCTCTTCTCCAGCCTAAACATCTCCATTTCCTTCAGTCAGTTCTCATCTGGCACAGACTTAAGGCTCTTCATCATTATGGTCGTCCTATTCTAGAAGATGAGAATTGAGAAGAATTCATTATCTTACTAGCCTTGATGAAGAAGTGATAGGAAAGTCACTGGTGTCTTCAGAGTACAGAGTCAGCATAATGTCTGGGAGAGAAGCCACATTGCAAGGGGTTGAGGGGTGGGAAACAAAGTAAGGGCTGTGATTTTAGTGTGTGCTTTCTAGAAGTTTATACGATATTGGCAGTGAAAGGGCCATGATAGGATAGTCATTCAAAATTAAGGTCATTTGAGGATTCATGTTTGTTTTTTAGGAAAGGCAAGACCTAAACATGTTTGTAAAAAGAAAAGCCAGGAAAGGAAAAATTCAAGTTACGGAAGAGAGAAGAGATGACCAGCCCCCTGAAGAAGGGATAGGACTGGGAGCACAGACAGGAAGGTTAGCTTTCATAAGGCCATGTTGTTGTTGTTCAGTCATTTCAATTGTGTCCAACTCTTCAAGACTTCATTTGGAGTTTTCTTGACAAAGATACTGGAGTTGTTTGCCATTTCCTTCCCCAGCTTGTTTTACAGATGAGGAAACTGGAGCAAAGAAGGTTAAGCCACTTGCCCAGGGTCACATAGCTAGCAAGTATCTGAGGTCAGATTTGAACTCAGGTATTCCTGACTCCATGCCTAACACTCTATCCACTGTGCCACCTAGCTGCCTCAAACTCTTTATGCTAGCATTCAAAGCCCTTCACAATCTAGCCCCAGCATACTTTCCCAACGTTAGCATTTGCTATTCCCATAAATAAAGCCTCCACTCCATTCAGACAAGCCCACCTTCTATGTGCTGAATATTCCCTGCCTCTGAGTTTTTATTCATTCCATCCCCTTACCTGGCGCACTATCACCTGCTTCTCTCCATATGAATCCCACTCATCCTTCAAAGCCTAGCTCAAGCCCAATTAAAACTTCTCTAAGCACCCCAGGTCATAGTAATCTCTCTTCTAAAATCCTTTAAAATTAACCTATACCACCAATTGGCATTCATTATATATTGCTTCGTATTTAATTATTTTTTCATATATGTCTGTCTCTAAGAATAGAGAATAAACTTTCAGGGTAGGTATAATACCATATTTTTTGTATCTACCACAGTGCCTTGTATATAGTTGATGTTTAATATCTATCAGTTGGTCAAATTTTAATTACTGAAGTACCAAAAAATCTTGTTAAATGGTATCCCTATAATACTCAACAAATACATCATCCTTACCACCACCACCAAGGCTGGAATTAAAACAAACAGAACAAATTTTCTCAACCAATATAATTTCTACAAAATTGTACTTCCCGTATGCAAAAAACACAATGTTTGGCACACAAGAATGTTCACATTACCATTTTGTCACATATAATATTAAGCTTGGTTTTTGCCACAAAGAGTATTAACCCTGGTAAGATAGGATGTAGCTCAAAAGAGCTTATAAATCTGGCCTAAGTGCTATATAAATGGAATATCACTCAACACTTGTAAGACACTTTGGAAAACTTGCTATAGTTCCTGCAAACCTCTATCATTAAGTTCACATATGTATTAAGAATCTTTAAATCACAAAATTTCCAAGATAACTGTGTTCATAAACATTTCAGTTAGAAATTTATCTTTTTGTATTCAATGCATACAACATTATACAGTATTTCCATTCTTTCAGTAAAGGTATCACCATGGGCATCGTACTTATAATTTAGCTTTCCAATTATAAATCAGTCTTCCCACCTGCTTTGGAGTGTATTTACATGAAGAACAGCATAAAATTAACCTGCTGACATGACAGTCAAAATAAAATCCCCCTCTAAATTTCCCACTTCACCACCCCAATTAACTGATGCTGTTTACTTGAAAGTTATTAGTTTTCTACATAGCTTAAATATCTGAAAATGAGTGTATCAACTGGAATTTGAGTCTTATTACCCTTTGAAGGCTGTTTGAGCTGCATACATAATTATGTATAAATATTACAGGTGCAGTCTGAGTTATTCTGCATATTAAGTAAAACAGGCAAAGCAGGTGTTAGTAGTAGGTAGCTGACCTACTCCAAAAGAGAAGAGTCTAGATAGAAGAAGAGATAATTAGAATAAAAGTCAGGATATTTGTCATGTTGTCTCACACTGAGAAATATGCAACCTTTATAGGCCTCATTTAACCCATATTTAAAGTATGGATATATGTTTGCTACCAATGCACCACTTAGACAATGTTGATCTCTCTTCTTTAGATTGTCATGACACTGCTCTCTACTCATTCTCCTATCTGACTGTTCCTTTTAGGTCTCCTTTGTGATGTCTTCAACCATGCCACACCCACTAACCCCAGGAATTCTTGCCCAAGGCTCTGTCCTGGAACCTCTTCTCTTTTTCTTCAATACGATCTATTCAATACAATTGGTGATCTATCTCATCAGCTCCCCTGGTGTTCAATTACCGTCTCTATGCAGATGATTCCCTGATCTATATATCCAGCCCTAGTCCCTCTCCTGAGATACAGCCCCTCATCACCAACTGCCTTTTTGACATATCAAACTAGAATTCCCATTGGAATATCAAAGTCAACATGTCCAAAGTAGAGCTCATACCTCTCCCAAAACCTACCTTGCATCCAGACTTCCCTATTTCATTTCATGACACGACCATCATCCTTCTAGTCATCTTTGATCATAAACTCAGTAGCATCTCTAACACCTGTCTCTTGCTAACCCTATATATCTAACCCATTGCCAAAGTTTGTCTTTCCTACTTTCATAATACCTCTTGCATAATCCACTTCTCCCATTCATACAACTACTACCCTAATTCAGACCATCTTCACCTGATTTTTGAACTACTGTAATGACATTCTAATTGATATTCCCTGCCCCAGGTCTCTTTCTATTCTAATCCATTCTCCACCCAACTGCTAAAGTGATTTTCCTAAAACATAGGTCTGACTACATTACCACCCACCTATCCAATAAACTCCAGGGGCTCCTTACTGCCTTCAGGACCAAATATAAATCCCTTTGTTTAACATTGAAACCTTTGCATAACCTGGCTCCTTCTTATCTTCCAAGTCTTCTTACTCTGCTACTCTACTCCACACACTTTCTGACCACACTGGTCCACTTGCTGTTCCTCACAAAATAACAGTGCATCTCCCATCCCAGCAGCTCTCGTCCCAGCATCGCGCACTGACTGGTCTGGATTAGTCTCCCTCCTCACTTCCACTTCTTAGTTTCCCTAGTTTCCTGCAAGTCTAAACTCCAATTCTACCTTCTTCAGTAGGTTTTCCCTGCCCCTCCCCTCTAAGTTTACTTCCTATGTACTCTGTATATATCTTTTCTATAGATGGTCATTATTTACACGTTGTCTCTCCCATTAGAATATGAGCTCCTTGAGGGCAGAGACTATTTTTACCTTATTTTTGTCTCTTCAGGACTTAATATCTTGCTTGACCCATACTGATCAACTTGGAAAACTCATATAAAAGGCACATATTTTCAAAATTATAAAATGAAGCAGGATATATCTATTTACATTAAAGAGCTTACTGGCAATGAAGCTATGGCAATTCTAGAACTTGTAAATTCTTCATGAGAAGTGCCTGGTTTTAGTCCCACATAGATAGAAGCAAATGAGTTTTTGCCAGTGACTTAGCTAAAGGCAAACATGGATTGATCATCAAATTTCACAGACGACGCAAAGCTGAGATGGACAGTTAGCATACTACGTGACAAAGTCAGAACAATGTTGTGAGACAACAACATTGGACTTAATCAAATAGGATGAAATTCAATAGGGACCAATGTAAAGTCTGATACCTGGGCACAAAAAAAAATCAACCTTGTAAGTATACGACATGGAAGGAATGGTTAGACAGTAGTTCTGACAAAGATCTGAGAGTTTAGTTTCCATATGAGTCAGCAATAGAATATGACAACCAAAAAGCAAATGAGGTCTAGGACTGCATTAAGAAAGTCACGGCTTGGTGGAAGAGGGAGGTGATAGAGGCCCTGTACTCTGCCCCCAACAGACCTCATCTGAATTACTCTGTTAGGTCCTTGGAACCACAGTTTAAAGAAGACATTGTTAAGAGGTAGAATGTCCAGAGGGAAACCAAAATGATGAAGAGCCTACAGTCCATATCACATGAGGATCAATTCCAAAAACTAGGTATATTTAGCCTGGAGAAGAGAAGACTCAGGGGAGACACATAGTCATCTGTGAGGTGTGTAAAGGGTTATCATATGGAAGAGGCATGAGACTTGCACAGTTTGGCCCTGAGAGCAAAAGCACAATCAATGAGGGGAATGTGAAAAAGGGCCTCCTTTAGGCTAGATGTCAGGAAGAACATTCTCACAATCAAAGCTGTCCAAAAGTGGAACAAGTTGCTGGGAGAGGTAGTGAGATTCCCCTCCATATAAATCTTCAGTCAGAAATTATATGACCATTTGTTGGGTATGTTATCATGTGTATCTTATACATACATATCTTGTGTATACGTATTAGAGGCAGTAAGGCAGTAGAGTAGGTGAGTAGGGCTTAGAGTCAAGAAGGCTTGAGGTAGAATCTTACCTCAGACACTTATTAGCTGTCTTATCATAAGCAAGTCACTTAACTGTCTGCCTCAGCTCCCCCATCTGTAAAATGGAGATAATAGCAGCAACTATCTTCCAGGTAGAGGCACAAATGAGTTAACATGTGTAAAGTACTTTGCAAACCTTAAAGTGATGTATACATAAAAGCTAGCTCCTAAATACCAGCTGGACTAGATGGCCACCAAGTTCCCTTCCAACTCGCAGTGCTGGTGACTCAATAAATTCTTCCCCCCAGCCTTTTTATTTTATAGTTGCTACTTAAGTACCAAGTAGAGGCATATAGCTTGGGAACCCTCTCGGAGGCTTTAGTAAGTCTTTGCAGCCACCTCTACTTTTAAGGCAGATAGAATAGGAAATAATTATATGAAATAAATTTCAAAAAATATGTCATGCTGTACAAATGTGATGTTCTTGTCATTGTACCCGGCAAAACAAGCATGGCAAAACTGGCAATTTTTGCCAGTTGAGACGGTGAGTAAAGGAAGTGAGTAGAGGAAGAAGTTTGGAAATAATAAAGTACTTGGGAAGGGAGGAGTAAAAGTGAAAAATGACTCTGAAATTGTGCATTATGTTATTATATAATAGTACATTTTTCCTCCGCAGAAACCCCTGGTTGTTAAAGAACTATTAGGAGACAATGGTAAAAGTTCAAGAAGAAAGCTGATACCTACATAGCCAAGATTATTGATGGTGATAAATGAGGCATCCTGTCATGGAAAATAAGGGCTTTTGAAAAAGAGTCAAGATGAAAGGGAACAGGAAGCTACTCCTAGGGAAAACACAAAAATAGATGATATTAGTCTAAGTGCAGGCTTTTATTAGTACAACCTTTTTAAAAGAGATAAGCTTCAGAAAGAAGTGTTGGATGCATGTATGATATAAGCTATTCAGTAACATATTGCTAGAAATGTCTGTATCATTCAAATTAACTTCATCACAATAGCTATTCTCCAAATGAATTTTAATGGCAATTCTCTAAAATTAAAACTTGTTAAGAGAGATAAAAGTGGATGAGGAGTCATAAATATTTTGTACTCACAAAGCAGTTTCCATTAGATCTAGGAGGACTATAAGAAAGTGATGTTAGGAAGTAGAAAAGCCCCAAATCCCAACAAAAATGCCAGTAAAGTTCTAAAAATGCACTCAAAGTAACAAGGATAAACAAAACCAAAGAGAATCAGCCATTAATTCCTGCATCCACTCAAAGACTACACAAAAAGAATGCTAGAATACTGAAGTACAGACCAGAGACAGGATAGATAGGCAAAGGAAGGCAAAGTGTAGTGCAGTCTAGTCCCATAGCAGGAGAGAAGATCAGATCAGTGCCCATCATTGATTGACTCACTGAATCCAGCTTGAGCAGGAGATAGAGCCAAACCAGCATCCAAGAAGCTTGTGCATGATCCAGCATCCAGACCACTTGGGTCTGAACCAGAGCAGGAGACAAGGCCAGACAATTTCTTCAGGAAGTGGGACTTTAGCTTAGCAATGAACAGGGGCCAATTCGTACCAATTAAAAATATAAGAGTAGAGTTTGACCCAAGCACAAGCCCCCAAAGCAGAAACTAAAGCTGGAAATATGAATAAACAGAAGTAACCATCAAATACAATAAAGAAATAAATACTTTGGACTAAGAGAAGTCCAAGAGGTAAACCCAGAAGAAGTGAGTAACTCCACAACAAATTCAAGAAAATAATTTCTTGGTCACATAGGCTATAACAGCACCTAGAAGAAATGAAAGAAGAGATACAAAATGGAATACTGAGGGAAGAAATACAGGCAAAAAGAAATAATAGCTTATAATGGATGAAAGCAAACCTTATCAAAGAACTGAATTTTCTGAAAATTAGAATAGGCCAAACAGAAAGCAACTGTATGAGGCAAAAAAGAAATGTTAAAATAAAAAAAAAAATTTAATGGAATATGCAATGTATATAAATTAAAAACAGCTGACCTGGGAAACAGGTCAAAGAGAAATAATTTAAGAATCATCAAACTACCTGAAAATTATGACTAAAGAAGTTTAAAAACCATATCTCAAGAAATCACAAGTGAAAACTGCCCTGATCTCTTAGAACCAAAGAGCAAGGTGAAAACAGAAAGAATTCACTGATCACCTCCTACAAGAAATTCCCAGGAACATCATAGGCATACATAGTTTTTGGAACAATATACAGAGCTTTCAAGATAAAGAAAAAAGTAAAGCTTCCAAAAAGAGGTTAAGTAACAAAGAGCCATGGTAGGAATCACACAAGACTTAGCAGTTGTCACTATTCACAGAAAGAAAAACTCAAAATAATATATTCCAAAAGGTAAGCAATAAAGGCTTACAACCAAGAATAGCTTATCTGGCAAAATTAAACATAATTGTACAGTGGAAAAATATACTTTTAATGAATAGAGCAATTCCAAGAAATCTTGATGAAAAGGCCAAAATTAAGTAGGTGCTGAATGTAAATGCTAAATGTAAATTCAGGTGACAAGAGAGATATAGAAGGATAAACACATTTGATCAGCTGGAAGAGATTATGTGAGGATGAATTGTTTATACACTAATAGTGGAAGAAGAAACAAGTGCCTCCTCAAAATCCTAAGTTTTCACGGTCACAGAGGAAGTTAAATGACAAAGGCGGAGGACCTGGGGATATTCTGATATATCTTGGGAGAAGAAGGAAATCAGAGGAATACTGAACTATGCTAGAGAGGAAAAGAAGAGGAAGGAGAGATAACATATGATTTCACATAACAGAAGTGTATGATATGAAGAATATGCAAATATGGTCAAAGGGGTAAGAGGAATAGGTATCTCATGAACTTTATTTTCATCTGAACCAGACAAAGGAAAGATGAACATGCATACACATATACATACAGAGCATAGCATAGAAATGCATTAAATGCAACACGGAAATATGCAGAGAGAGGGGAAAGAAGTGGTAAAAGAGGGGGCAAGATAAGTGAGGGAGCAGGCATAAGTAAAACAAATTCTAACATCAGAGGGTGAAGCTTGAAGGGAGAATTTAAGGGAAGAAAGAAACAGTAAAAATTTGTGATCCGGGCAGGATAAGGGAAAGAGAAGAGCGCCAATGGAGCAGAAACATTATGTCATTTATAAATCACAAAATGTTGAGCAAATTCCCCTTTCACCATGTTCTTCTAAGAGAGTGCCCAGCAAGTACTAAATGCTTAATTAATGCTCATTGAATTTAATTGAATTGACTTTGTAAAGTAAAGGTAGAAGGCAAAGAGAGGAAATAGCATAAGAGGAGAAGGTGGAGAAAAATTCACAATTAATAATCGTAATCTTGAATGTGAATGGGATAAACTCATTCATAAAATGGAAAAAGATAGCAGAATGGATTAGAAAGCAAAATCCAATAACATGTGGTTTATAAAAAACACACTTGAAAAACAAAGATTCACAAAGGGATAAAATAAGGCACTGGATCAGGATTTAATATACTTCAGGTGAACTCAAAACAAATAGAAATTATGATTTCAGACAGGGCTACAATAAACATGGGCATGATGAAGAAAAGAAATGAGCAGGGAAATGATATTACTCTTAAAGTCAGCATAGATAATAAATAATGAATACTTAACACATAATTATACCAAATTACACAGCAACTAAATACTTGAAGAAAATAAACTGAATTGCAGGAAGAAATAGTTAAAATTAAGATAAAGGACCTCTCAGACTTAGACAAATCTAACAAATTTAAACAAGAAAGAAGTAAGGTACCTGAAAAGAACTTTAGAAAAACTAGAAAAGGTAATTTTCTGGCAATTAGTGAACAGGAACAGAAAGTTTACATTTTTTCAGCACTTTTACCAAAACTGATTAAATATTGGAACATAAAACTTCACAAATTTCACTGACCAAAACGTGATAAAAATATATCTTCACTAAAGAGCCTTTGAAGAAAGAATCAAAAATTAACTGAAGACTAAATAACTTAATCCTAAAGAAATGATGAGTCAAAGAACAAATCACAGAAACAACTGAAAATTTTAGCAAAGAAAATTATAACAATGAAACAAGCCAAAAATTTTAGGAGAGAGCTAAAGCAGTCCTCAAGGGAAAGCTATATCTTTAAATGCTTTCTTAATAGAAGAAAGAACAGATAAATGAACTAAGCATACAAGTAACACATTAAAAAGCAATAAATGAAAGCTCCTTAACTGAATACCAAAGTAGAAATTCTAAAAACCAAAGAAAAGATGAACAAAATTGAAAGCAAAAACAAAATTTAAAAGCCTAGGATCCATTTTTTAAGCTCACAATTAGCTAGTCTGACTTAAAATTGTATCAAAAATGAAAAATCCATATTCACAATTGAAGAGGAAATAAAGATATTTATCAGAAACTGTTTTTACCCAATTAAATGTCAACAAAATCAATAACACCAATAAAATGGATAGTTAAAAATATAAAACATCTAGATTAAATGAAGAAATCAATTATTTAACTAATCCAGTATTAAACAACTGAACGAGACATAAATGAACTCTCGAAGAAAAAAAACTTGAGGCCAGATGGATTTTTCAAGTGAATTCTATTAAATATTGAAAGAATAATTCCAATATTGCATAAAGAGTTTGCAAAAATTGAGAAATGACCATTGCAATCTCTTTTTTTGATGCAAATAGTCTTGATAGCTAAAATAGGAAAAGACAAAGCAAAGATCTCTCCATCCATGCAGTCTTCTCACTCTGGAAGATTCCTTCCAACTTGGCAGCCTACTATTCCTACTGATGAGTTCCTCCAAGAACCCTCATTTTGAAGATTCCTTTGCCCAGGGCAACTACGTTCATTCTTTTCCTGTATCTACTCCTGTGTGGATACCTTCTCCCTCCTTTTTAGTGTGGCCTTCCCTCATTGGAATGTCAGCTCCTTGAGGGAAAGGACTGTCTGGTTTTTGTTGTATTTATATTCCTAGTGCTAAGCACAGTGTATGGCACAAAATAATGCTTATTAAGAACTTACTGACTTCTTGAAAAAGAAAATTATAAAACAATATCCTAATTGACACTGATAAAGAAAATTAATAAAATATTTAATTTAGCTATAATAACATATTAAAAAATATTGTGTGACTATGTTGGATTTATACCAGAAATGCAGGTTTGTTTCAATCTTTAAAAAAAACCCTATAGACACAATAGATTATATTAATGACAAAATAATTTTTTTAAATCACATGATTATATCAATAGAAGCTGAAAAGGCTTCAAGGAGATACAACACAGGTTTCTATTTTTAAAAATACTCGACAGCATAACTGGACTTTTCCTTAACACAGTAAACAGTAGATATCGAAAACTGTGAGTAAACATCATACATAACTGGGAAAGGTTAGAGACCTTTTCAGCAATATCAAGTGTAAAGCAAGGATGCCCATTATCATCACTATTGCTTAATACAGTACTAGAAATGCATGCTATAACAATCAAACAAGAAAAAGAAACTGAGAGAATAAACATAGGCAAGGAAGAAATAAAACTACTGCTTTTAAAAAAAACATAATAGTCTATCTAAAGAACCCCAAAGATTCAACTAAAAATTAATTGGAAATAAATTCAAAAAAGTTACAGAATATAAAACAAATATAAATCATCAGCATCTTTATATTATCAACAAAATCTAGTAAGAAGAGATAGAGAAATTATATTCAAATTAACTATAGAATGTATAAAATACTTGGGACTAGACATATAGGAATTGTACATACCATAAAACACCTTTTACACAAATAAAGATAGAATAACCAGAGAAATTATTTTATCAAGGTTAGCTGTGACAATATAATAAAAATTACAATACTTTTTAAATTAATTTACTTATTCAGTGCCATGTCAATCTAACTATCAAAGGATAACATTATAGATATAAAAAATAATAATGAAATTCATTTGGAAGAAGAAACTGTCAAAAATCTCAAGGGAAATAATGAAAGAAAAGGGAAAGAAGAGAAATGAGAAATGCCAAATCTCAAACTATACTACAAAGTAGTAATCATCAAAGCTTTTTCATACTTGATTTTTTAAAAAGACAGGTCAATCAGTAGAATAAATTAGATATACAACATACAGAAGTAAACAAACAGTAGCAGAGTGCTTGATAAACCTAAAGATCTCAGCTACTGGAATAAGGACTCACCAATGAAAACTTTTGGGGAGTCTGGCAGTCTGGCAGAAATTAGATGTGGACCAACATCTCACATCATACAATAAATTGAGCTCCAATGGCTATATTAATTAGACATAAAGGGTAAAATTCTGAACAAATTAAAAAAGCAAGAAATTTCCTTTCAGATTGATGGATGGAGAGATTTATAATCAACTAAAGGCAATACTGAGTTGATCAGAAATTAAAAAGGACAAATTTTATTATATAAAATTTTAAAAGTTTTAAAGCCAACTCACCTAATATTAGAAAGGAAGCAGGCAAGGGGAGAAAAATCTTTGCAGCAAGTCTGTCTGATAAAGGTCTCATATCTAAGATATATAAGGAAAACTATTCAAGTTTATAAGAACAAGAGCCAAAAGCTAAATCATCAAAGGATATGAAAAAGCGGTCTTCAAAGGAAGAAATCCAAGCTATCAACAAACATATGAAAAACTGCTCCAAATAACTCATAATTAGAGTAATGCAAATATAAGCAACTCTCAGGTTTCCCATCATAGCTCTGAGATGGGCAAAGGAGGTAAAAAAGAAAAAATTACAAGTGGCGAAGGGGCTATGGGAAAACAGAAACATGAATGTATTGTTTATGGAACTGTGAATTGGTCGAGCCATTCAGGAAAACAATTTAGAACTCAGTGACCAAAATGAGCATACCCTTTGATTCAGCAATATACCTAATAGGCCTATACCCCCAAAAAATCAACAAAAGAGATAAAGGACTAATATAGAGGTAGTATCTCAAAAGTCTTAGTGCAGTTCTAAGCTTTTAGTACTTAAGCTATTCTAAGCTATTAAAGCTTAGAACTGTACCAAAATTTTTGAGATAGCCTGTATACATAAATATTTATCCATGGCAAAGAACCTGTAACAAAGGGATTGCCTATCTACTGAGGGAAGGGCTATACAAATCATAATATAGAAATAAAGTGGAATATTTCATCATAAGAAAATATGAAAATAACTTCTAAGAAATAAAAATAAGCTAGCATTTATATAACACTTTAAGAAATGGACTGTATAAACTGATGCAGAGACAAGTAAGCAGAATCAGGAATACAATTTGTGCAATAATAACAAATAGAAAAACTACTCTGGAAAAACTTCCTGAATCTGACCAACCATGACTCCAGCAGACTGATGATAAAGAGTGCTATGCCACCTACCTCTTTTTTAATTTATTTTTTTATTTTTAGTTTATAGCACTCAGTTCTACAAGTTTTTGAGTTCCAAATTCTCTCCCTCCCTTTCCTCCCTGCCCCCTGCCCCCCCAAAGATGGCATGTAATCTGATATAGGTTCTACATATACCCTCACATTGAACTTATCTACATAATAGTCCAGTTGTAAAGAAGAATTATAACCAATAGAATGAATCATGAGATAGAACAAATGATACCAAAAAAAAAAGCAAGGAAAAAAAAGGAGAGCAAATAGTTTGCCTCAATCTGCATTCAGACTCTGTAATTCTTTCTCTGGATGTACATAGCTTTTTCCATCACGAGTCTTTTGGAGCTGTCTTTGAGCCTTGCATTGCTGAGAAGAGCCAAGTCCATCAAAGTTACTCATCACAGATACTGTGTGTATGTAATTGTTTATAATGTTCCCCTGCTTCTGCTCCCCCCACTCAGCATCACTGCATATGAGTCTTTCCAAGTTATAACGAAGTCCATCTTCTCCTCATTTCTTATAGCACAATAGTGTTCCATTACATTTACATACCACAACTTGTTTAGCCATTCCCCAATTTATGGGCATCCCCTTGATTTCCAATTCTTTGCCACCACAAAAAGAGCTGCTATAAATATTTTTGTACATATGGGTCCATTTCCCACTTGTGTGATCTCTTTGGGATACAGCCCTAGAAGTGGTATTGCTGGGTCAAAGGGTATGTGCATTTTTATAGCCCTTTGGGCACACTTCCCAATTGCTCTCCAGAATATGCTTCAGCTGAAGTAAATAAAAAAAAAGCAGGTATAGCAATCCTAATCTCAGACAAAGCAAAAGCAAAGATAGATCTAATTAAAAGAGATAAGGAAGGACACTATATCCTGCTAAAAGGCACCACAGATGATGAAGCAATATCGGTATTTAATGTATATGCACCAAGTGGTATAGCATACAAATTCTTAGAGGAGAAGTTAAGGGAGTTACAGGAAGAAATAGACAGCAAGACTATTCTAGTGGGGGACCTGTTCAACCTTAAACTCTCTGAACTTGATAAATCTGACCTCAAAATAAACAAGAGAGAAATTAAGGAGGT
>JAQQSZ010000676.1:0-15823 GCA_028646595.1 Phalanger gymnotis | reverse complement strand
ATAAATTCGGCCTTCCTACTACAATAAATAGATTACATAAATTTTTTTTACTATATTGACTTTACACATGAACAATAGATATTACTTCAATTATTTAGATCTAAATTTATTTGTAAAAAAAAAGTGTTTTATGTTTATATTTGCATAGTTCCTATGTCTGTTTTGGCAGGCATACTCTCAGGTATTTTGTACTGTCTGGTTATTTTAAATTGTCTAAAACAATATTGAATAATATAGCTAATTTGTAGTGTAGTTTCCCTATTTTTCTGTTTTGATTAAAACTATTTTAGCTTTCGCTTTGTGTGAAATCATGATTACTCCCCCTGTTTTTTTAATATAAGAAATTCTACTCCTGACTTTTATTTTATGTTTGTGCATATCTCTCATTTTATAGCATTTCCTGAAATCAATATATTGTTGAATTCAAATTTTTAATCTGATACCAGTTTCAATTTTATAGGTAAATTCGTCCAATTCACATTCTAATCTATAATCACTTGTATATTTTCCTCCTTCTTATTTTTCCACACAATCTTTCTCACTCTATTGCTATCCCTCCTCACTCCTCTGCTTTACTTTTACCTGCTACCTTGCCTTCCTATTCCTTACTTTACCCACTCCTCCAAGAATCCCTTCCTTATCCTCTCCCCCACCCTATCCCCGTGGCCTTTTCTTTCTGAATTTAGAAGACTTCTATACCCTTCTAAATATATATATGTTGTTCCCTCTTTAACCCATTCACAATGAGGGTAAGGTTTCAATACTACCCACCCTCTCCCCTACTAGTGTTTTCTGTATCAGTTTTTCCATTTTTTGTGTCTTTTGTTTGAGATAATTGCTCTTTTTTATTTCTTCCCACACAGTTTTATTGGGTTTTTTTAGAACGACCTCACCATATTCAGCTTTCTTTCAAAATATCCAATAAGAATGATAGTCATAAAAGAACTAATAATATTTCCATATGTAAGGAGTAATTCATTTGACCTTATTGAGTCCCTTATGATTGGTCCTTAATGTTAACTTATATTTCTTCTGGATGTTACATGTTGAATTTTCCCTTAAGTTCTGCTGTTTTTGTCCCAAATACCTGAAAGTCTTTCACCTTGTCAAATGTTGCTTTTTTCATTCAGAATTATACTTAACTTTGCTGAGTAAGTTACTCTTGGTTGTAACCCCGGATCTTTTGCTCTGTGAAATGAAGTATTCCAAAACCTATGGTCCTTTAATGTAGTAGCTGCTAGGTCTTGTGTAATCTCTATCGTAGCTCTAGAATATGTAAATTGTTTTTTTCTTGTTGGTTCCAATATTTTCTCCTTAACCTTGGAGGTTTGAAACTTGGCTATGACATTCCTGTATGTTTTCCTCCTGGAACATCTTTCAGTGGTCATCAGTGGATTTTTTTTTTCTATTTCTGCTTTGTCTTCTTGTTCTAGAACTTCAGTGCAAATTTCCTTGATAATTTCTTGTAATATTGTATCAGGATTCTTTTTTTAATATAATTTTCAGAATCTGACTATTCTTATATTATTTCTCCTCAATCTGTTCTCTAGATCAGTTGTTTTTCTGATGAGATGTTTCACATTCTCTTCTATTTTTTCATTCTTTTCATTTTGTTTCATTATTTCTCTGTGTCTTAGAACATCATTAGCTTCCCTTTGCCCAATTCTAGTTTTCAAGGAAATACTTTATTTCCTAAGTTTTAGGTTCTCTATTTCAAGTTGTTAACTCCATTTTCAAAATTTTCTTGATTTTCTTGGATTACTCTTTTTAAATTTTTTTTCCCCTCATTCTCTCTTATTTGATTTTTAAAGTCATTTTTAAGTTCTTCTGAGAAATCTTTTTTTTTGTGTTTGGGACCATCTGATATTTCTCATTGAAAAAGGAGTGGCTTTTTGAGATCCATTATCTTCCTCTGAATAGGAGCCCAAATCTTTTCTGTCCCCATAGTAGCTGTCTATGCTTGGGTTCTTTCTCCTTTGCTTGCTCATTTTTATTTAATTTTTTGTTTTATTTTATTTTTAGCAGATATTCATCTATTCAAGTTCTAGTCCAGAGGTATAGGGAATAATATCCCAAGCTGCAGGTTCTTCTTCTTCTTATTTTCTAAGGTCTGTTCCAGGGCTCAACTTTGAGATCTCCTCTCCAGTACTAAGCCAAGGCTAGAGCCCTGACTCATGCTGTTCCTCAAATGATCTTACTCCCTGTAGTCCCTCCAGTGGCTGCAAAATACAGCTGTCATCTCTTCCCTGGAACTGAAGCCAGGGACTTTGTTCTCCTGCAAGTGTCCACAGCCAACAGGATCCCCAAACCTCTGCTACTGCACTCACCAGGTGTGTGCTAGCTCCTTCTCCCTTACATCAGCAGCTCAGCTCAGTTAAACCTCTACCCCGTCTGTGAGATGAAAGTTTCTAAGGCTGAAGCTGCCTCTGAACCCCAGACGTCCCCAGAGCTTGTTGTTTGTGCACTTCACTGAGGCCAAACCTCTGCCCTGGAGGTCAGGTCTTTCCTGGGATCTTCTTAGGTTGTCTTAGGAGAACTGCTTTACTCTGACTTTTATTTCCCCTGCTCTACATTCCCTCTGATGAAATGTTCTGTGTTTTTCTGTGGAAGAAATTTGAAGAGCTGAAAGTTTTCTAACCTACTCTTTCATCTTCCTGGAATCCTCTCCTTTAAAACTTTTATAGAATTTAATTCTTATTTTTCCTTAAAACAAATTCTACAGAGTGGTACCACAAAACTCACTAAGATATTTCAGAAAGGAGTAAATTCCTGGAATTACCTAAAGTCCTATGATCAGAAAATTATTAATCTCTAAATTCCTTAATGATATATCTCCAAACCTCCTTAATCTAATAAAATGGTTTTTTTTTTTTAGCAGTTTTCCAAACTTTGGTTATCTGGCTTTATTTCTGTAATTCCAATGTGGCCAAGGCTAAAAAGACAGGGAAAAAAATGTCTTGCAGGGTTTCATCTTCTTTTTCTCTTTTCTTATAACATAATTTCCCACAGAAAGACTAAAGTGAGAGTCCTGCTTACTGGGACAATTGCTACAAGTATAAAAGTTCATTAATCTTCCTCAACATTCTAAGCTCTTTGCAGCCTTTTAACAAGGCTGGCTCCATTTTAATTCTTTCAAGGTAACAGAATCTACAAATAATACAAACACAAGGGAAAGATTTTCCTGCATTTCATAAGACACAAACACAGACAAAATGATAAAACAGATACATAGAAAGGATAATGCTTTTTAAGAATCCAAGTTGCAAAAGACTTCCCGTTGGTCGTTCTGAGTACCATTTATTAAGTCCCATTCAGGGTGTTTAATTTTCTTGCCAGCTTCATCAAGACATTTCTTAAGGTTATTTATTTTATTCCAATCAAAAGAACCCCATGCTGGCCAACAATGTCAAATTATGTCAATTTTTAAGAAACTTACAATTATCTGGTTCATGGACTAAATGTATATACCCTGCAGCCAAGTTCTTTGGCAGCTGACTCTTAGTTCCCAAGTTTTCTATGTTACAACTAAAGGAAAAAAATACAGAGATATCTGTTCCAAAGAAATCAAGAGACTTCACCAAGAAGAAATGGACAAATCCTCACTTCAGTCTCAACACCAAAGTTTCAATCCTGCAAGGGAGTGGAACTTTATCAAAGACAGGAGCTTAGGAATCAGAAAAGGAAAAACCACTCACTGCCTCTCTCGAAGTATGAATTGAGCAGAGCACAAAGGGCTCCTGTAGGTACTGTACCTTGGGTCACACTGCAAGTGACGCAGGAGAAATTAACTCTTTTTGATCCCACTTCTGACACCAACTGTCAAAACCTGAAAACAAATGACCAAAAAGCCAGAAGATATGCACCATTAATTCTGAAAAATGAAATAAAACTAAAGAGCTCACAAAAGGTATGGACAAAAACCCTTCTTTATCCTGTTGGAGGAGGGAATCAAAACACAAGTTCTGGGGTCTCCTCTATGACTCTGGAGACCCAAGGCAGTGAGCCTAAGCCTTCATACATATAGTTGTGGCTAGATAAAGCAGCAAGTAATGGAATATAACCACAGCAGTGAGGTGTAGCAGTAACAATGAGGTAACTTTGCCTGGTGACAAAAAGTCTATTCATAGCAGGGTTTCATGACAGGAATGTGGTTGCTGAAGGTGCTAGTCTGAGCTCAGGGACCACCTGGGGCTGATTTGAGCCAAATCTGTGATTTAGCTGCAACAGAGTATATCCAGAAGGTTAGTGCAAAGGATTGTTGTTATGCCAAGCTCAAGGCACAACATGCTTGCTGGACCTTAGCTCTAGAAAACATGATGCCTTCTGATAGTAAGAAAAGAGAGAAGTAAAAAGAGGAGCGGTCCCATTTCTCTGTGAAGGAAGTAACACAGACTCTCTGGTAATCCCTCCATAGGCATACATGGGACTGACCCACTGGAATGAGGATTATCTTTCTGGGGCCCACATATACTCTGGAAATTGATGAAGACTTGGAGCCACCATTCTGGGCCACTAAGATCTAATCCTGGGATTTCAAACAGCCAAGGAGAAACCCAGGATTGAGGTTGGGGGTAGGACTCTGCAATTCATTTCTTTTTAACTCCAACTTTTCTCCAGTGCTCATCACGTGCCAGGTACCATCCTAGGGCACTTGCTGGTGGGATTGGATGGAGAGATTAATCATAGAACCCCTGCCCTCAAGAGTTTACAGTCTAATAGGAAGGATAGAGCAAGGTATCAAAAGAAAAACAATTCAGAATATCATGGGCTTAGTATGCATCAGAGTGGAGCTTTGTGAAACAAGACTGGAAAGTGAGCTTGGAGCCAGATGGTGAAGGACCTTGAAGATCAGGCTACTATTCATCTTATAGGCAAATGGGGAGCCACTAAGGGTTTTATGCATTTTATTTTATTTTTGAAGGAAAGTGGTGAAATTCAGAATGATGCTTTAAATCCAATGCAACCCAATCCAAATCCAACTCCTACAAATATTTTTTGGGAAAATTACTCAGACATCTCTGTAAAATGGGGCCTGGTTTGGAGAGGGGACTGTCTGGAGTCAAGGAGACCTGCTAGCACATTCTTAGAGCAATACAACTGAGAGCAGACAAGAAATGCAGTCATGTAATCCACAGGGCAGGCACCCTGACTGGATATAGAAAGCAAAGGGGGGTGGAAGAGTCAAAGGAGCCTTAGGGGTTTTGGGGAATGGCCATGCCATCACAAAATCCAACAAGTCTCTTAAGCAATGACCATGCCCCATGCTCAGTACTAATAGAGTAGAATACAGAGGCAAAAGCAAAACAGTCCCTACTTATGCCCCCACCCTGAACTTGCCAAATACATACATAATCAGAGAATAGAAATAAAGAAATGAGGAAGAAAAGAAGGTTTCAGGATGTTATTACTTTGCCAAACTTGGCACTAAACTGTGAAACTGCAGACACAACAAATTAATTAGAGACTTGAACCAATTAGGAATCTCTTAAGGATTTCTCTCAAGAAACTGGCACCTCAAGGACCACTAAAAGGAAAGATGTTTCATTAAAGTTGTTGTTGTTGCTTCTGCCTACCTGCACAGAAAACTAACCTGGGTTTTCTGGTCTTGCCTTTGTTTCCCCTCTGCACCATCTTACCCCTACTCACCACCACTCAATTTCCAGTTTGAAGTCATCTAGTCCAGGCAACCTCTTCATGTCACAGAGAGGAAAAAATTACTTGACTAGGATAACTGAAGTTGGTATTAAGTGACAGAGCCAGTATGATCCCTTTTTGGAGGTCAGGAAACTGAGATAGACAGCAGGTAAGTTATTTTCACAGAGTGTCTGAGGAAGGATAGAAATAAGCTCTTCTTAGGCACCAACTATGTGCCAGGTGCTTTACATTGTCTCATTTAATCCTCACAACAATCTATCATAATTGAGGAAGTGCACACAGATGCTGGTCAAGTGACTTGCCCAGGACCACACCTGGTGAGTGAGCATATGGAGCTGCATTTGAACTCAGATCTTCTTGACTCTGGAGCCAGAGCTCTGTCAATGGCATCATCTAGCTCGTATTCCTGATATTGAATGTGTCCATCCTTATTCTGTCTCCTAATGATAATTTTTTTTAAATCTCTATAAGGTTCAGAATTACTTGCAAAAGAATTGTGTGATGATCACTTCACCTCTCAAACTCACACTTTATCAGCATCCTCTGCCCCTGGAGCCCCTTCCTCAGTTTGGAGGGGGAAGCATTCTTCTCAAGACCTCCATTTTGGGACCAAGATAGAGGAGTAGAGAAGCACTCAGTCAAGCTCTACCAAATTTCCCTCCAAAGAAATCTAAAATAACACCTCAAATTGAATTCTGGAGCAGCAGAACCAACAAAAGGTCAGGTGAAACAATTTTCTATCCCAAGACAATGTAAGAGGTCAGCAAGAAAGGTCTTTCCTAAAACCAAAGGGAAAACAGAAATTGAAAAAATTTACCAAAATAAAAATTCCTGGGAATATCCTAGCCAAATTCCAATTCTCCAAGGTCAAGGAGAAAATATTGCAAGAAGCCAAAAAGAAACAACTCAAATGTTGTGGATCCACAATGAAGATCACACAAGATTTAGCAGCTTCCACATTAAAGGATCTGAGGGCTTGTAGTATGATATTTTGGAAATCAAAAGAGCTAGGATTATAATCGAGAATAACCTATCCAACAAAATTGAGTATAATCCTTCAAGGGAAAAAAGTGAATATTTAATGAAATAGAAGACTTTCAAGCATTCATGATAAAAGACCAGAACCAAAAAGAAAATCTGACTTTCAAATACAAGACTCAAGAAAAGTATTAAAAGGCAAGCATGAAAGAAAAATCATAAGAGAATCGATAAGATTAAAATGTTTACATTCTTCTGTGGGAAAATGATCACTGTAAGTTGTTAGAAGGAGTGTATATAGACAGAGGGTGCTGGTATGAGTTTACTATGATGGGATTATTTCCAAAAAATAAAATTAAGGGGTGAGACAGAGGGATGGCCTGGTTGTTGATGTCTTTTGATTTGTACATAAATTGTATTTAAATGAGGTAGAGCTGCACAAAGTCACTCTCTCTTCCAAAGTTGTCACAGTCCTGTGGCAGGCCAGATTCAAGAGGACTGGTGATGGCTCAGGATTTAGTGGATGATCTTGGTGTCTTAGATGTCTAACCAAACTCTAAGTGCTGCACAGTGCCTGCTTCAGTCACCTTCGTGGGCATTGGAACAAATTGTTCTCATCTACCAATTCCACCAGGAGAAATCTTCACATGCTTTGGATAGACATCCTCCAATTCACCCAAGGGTTTGTGACCCCTCAGTTAAACTAAACCTGGTTTATCCCATCTGCCAAAATGTGTTTACCTGGGTGTGGCTACTGTGCAACCTACAGCTTCTTGAAGTCACAATGAGACTTGTGTGGATCATTTAGAAACCAAAAGTGGAAAATAGGCCTGAACAGGGCTTGGCAGCCCTCATACCAGAGGTATTAGTTTTCCCTGGACATACCCTACACCCCAAAGGGATACGATAGGAGAAGGGGGAAGGAAAAGAAAAAAAGGGGAAAATTTACATCACACAAAAAAGGCACAAAAGGAAGAGCTTTTATGATGGAGGAGAAGATAATGGATGATGGGCAATGCTTAAACCTTATTCTCATCAGATTTGGCTCAAAGAGGGAGTAACATATATATTCTGTTGGGTACAGAAATCTGTCTTACCCTATAGGACAGGAGAAAGGGATTAGGAAAGGAAAGACATAAGGGTGAACAAATTAAGGGAGGTAGTGTTCAGAAGCAAAACAGACTTTTGATGAGGGACAGGGTAAACAGAGTGAAATGGGCAACTATTTACAAAAAATATAAACTGCCTAGATTAACAGAGGAATACTTAAATAACTATTATTTTAGAAAAAGAAATTGAACAAGCCATCAATGAGCTTTCTAAGAATCAGTAGATGAATTCTACCAAACATTTAAAGAACACTATACTATATAAATATTATACATGTAATAAATAATATATGATATATTATATATAATTATATATAATATATAATCAATAATGTATAAATAAATATTATGTATATAAATATAAATACTACATAAAATATTTGGGAAAAAAGGCAAAGGAGTCCTACCTAATTCTTTTTAAGACACAAATATAATACTGAAACCTAAACCAGGAAGAGAAAAAACAGAGAAAGAAAATTGTAAACTAATTTCCCTAATGAATATTGATGAAAAAAAATTTAAATAAAATACTAGCAAGGAGATTACAGCAATATATCACAAAGATCATACACTATGACCAAGTAGGATTTATAACAGGAATGCAGGTATATTGATTGCTCAATATTAGGAAAACTCTGTATAATTGACAATATCAATAACAAAAATCATGTGATTATCTCAATAGATGCTGAAAAAGCTTTTGACAAATTCAGTACTCATTCCTATTAAAAACACTATGAAGCATAGGAGCTTTCCTTAAAATGGCAGTCAATATCTGTTTAAAACCATCAGCAATCATTAGCTGTAATGGGTATAAGCTAGAAGCCTTTCTAATAAGATCAAGGGTGAAGCATGGGTGTGCATTATCACCACTATTATTCTATATTATACTAGAAATGTTAGCTATAGCAATAAGACAATAAAAAGAAATTGAAGGAATTAGAATAGGCAATGAGGAAACAAAACTATCACTTTTTGCAGACTCTATGGTGATATACTTAGAGAATCCTAGTTGTTCATTTGTTCAGTCATGTCAGACTCTTCATGACCCCATGGATCATACATGCCAGGCCTTTTTGTCCTCCACTGTCTCCCAAAGTCTGTCCAAGTTCACATTAATTGCTTTCATGACACTATCTATCCATCTCATACTTTGCTCACCCTTTCTCCTTTTGCCTTCAATCTTTCCCAACATCAGAGTCTTTTCCAATAAGTCTTGTCTTCTCATTTTGTGGCTGCAGTATTTAAATTTCAGCTTCAGTATTTGTCCTCGCAATGAGAAGTCTGAATTAATTTTGTTAAGTATTGACTGATTTGATGCTGTCCAAGGGACTCTCAAAAGTCTTCTCAAGTACCATAATTCAAAGGTGTCTATTCTACAGCGCTCAGCTTTCCTTATAGTCTGATTCTCATAGCCATATATTACCACTGGAAAAACCATAGTTTTGATACATGGACCTTTGTCAGCAAGATGATGTCTTTGCTTTTTCGTCTGCTATCCAAATTTGCCAGTGTTCCTTCCAAGAAACAAGCATCTTTTAATTTCATGGCTACAGTCACCATCTGCAGTGATCCTTGATCCCAAGAATATAAAATCTCACACTGCTTCCATTTCTTCTCCCTCTATTTACCTCCTGGTAAACAAATAAAGTGACGGGACCAGTTGCCATCATCTTTGTTTTTGTTTTATAAACGCTAAGGTTCAAGCCAGTTTTTACACTCTCCTCTTTCACCCTCGTCAAAAGGCTTCTTAATTCTTTTTCCATTATCTAAAATACTTGGGATTCTACCTGCCAAGACAAACCCAAGAAGCCATATGAACACAAACACAAAATACTTTTCACACAAATAAAGTCAGATCTAAACAAGTGGACATAAATAATATTAATTAATATAAACAATATTAATTTCTCACGGGTAGACCAAGCCAAATATTAAAAACAACAGTTGTTTCCCAACCAAAATCTTTTTAAGAACAACCCCTGTAGGGGGAGCTAGGTGGCACAGTGAGTAGAGCACCAGCCCTGGAGTCAGGAGGGCCTGAGTTCAAATTCGACCTCAGACACTTGACACACTTACTAGCTGTGTGACCTTGGGCAAGTCGCTTAACCCCAATTGCCTTGCCTTCCCCTCCAAGCCCCCCCAAAAAGAACAGCCCCTTTACAGCACTTTAGCAGAGGATTCCAGGTTCAGCCCTCTGTACACTGTACCACTGACCTGCCTAATTATTGTTATTATAAATTGATCATATTTATTTAGCATTTTAGACTTACAAAGCACTTTCCTTGCAACAGCTGTGTGAAGTAAGTTTTAAAACTTGTTCAGTTGTGTCCATAAAGGTTAAATAGAGACAAGGGGAAAAATCATTACCCTATTTTAAAAATTCTAATAAGAGATTGCCAGGGCAGGAGAAAATGGCCTGCCTTTGCTGTGGGACAACAAAGCTGCTTTAGCATCTAGAGAACATGATTCTGTTTGGTTTTGGCTTGTCCTCTGCTAGTTTATGGATTTCTTGTATTTGAGGCCACACTGCTGCAACCTTGACTACCCAATTCATGAGGTCTGGAGGCACTGAGGTACAGTTAGGAAAAACACTAAACTTGGAGAAGGAAGATCCATGTTTAAATTTCACCTCAAAACTTTACTAGATGTATAACTTCATCTCTGAGTCTACTCAGAGACTCAGGAAGGGGGAACTAAGGATGGAAAGGCAAACTTTATTTATCATGATAAAACCATACATTTTTTTTTAATTAAGGAGAAAGTCAAAGAGAAAATACCAAGATTTTCCACCTTTAAAGACTTATTTTCATGTGGAATTGAGTGTTGTAAACTAAAAATAAAAAATAATTTAAAAAAACATGTATTTTTAAAGATTATCTAATCTAGTCAGAAATTTTGGACATGGTCATTTATGTTTTATTTTATTTTTAGCAGATATTCATGTATTCAAGGTCTAGTCCAGAGGTATAGGGAATAA
Source organism: Phalanger gymnotis (assembly GCA_028646595.1). Taxonomy (NCBI): domain Eukaryota; kingdom Metazoa; phylum Chordata; class Mammalia; order Diprotodontia; family Phalangeridae; genus Phalanger; species Phalanger gymnotis. Next base: position 5,101 of record JAQQSZ010000676.1, on the reverse strand, counting down.
TATCCCAAGCTGCAGGTTCTCCTTCTTATATTCTAAGGTCTGTTCCAGGGCTCAAACTTGAGATCTCCTCTCCACTACTAAGCCAAGGCTAGAGCCCCGACTCATGCTGTTCCTCAAATGATCTTATTCCCTGTAGTCCCTCTAGTGGCTGCAAAATACAGCTGTCCTCTCTTCCCTGGAACTGAAACCAGGGATTTAGTTCTCCTGCAGGTGTCCACAGCTAACAGGATCCCCAAACCTCTGCTACTGCACTCACCAGGTGTGTGCTAGCTCCTTCTCCCTTACATCAGCAGCTCAGCTCAGTTAAACCTCTACCCTGTCTGTGAGATGAAAGTTTCTAAGGCTGAAGCTGCCTCTGAACCCCAGACGTCCCCAGAGCTTGTTGTTTGTGCACTTCACTGAGGCCAAACCTCTGCCCTGGAGGTCAGGTCTTTCCTGGGATCTTCTTACGTTGTCTTTGGAGAGCTAATTTACTTCGTCTTTTGATTATTTCTCCTGCTCTACATTCCCTCTGAGGCAATGTTCTGTGTTTTTCTGTGGAGGAAATTTGAAGAGCTGAAAGTTTTCTAACCTACTCCTTCATCTTCCTGGAATCCTCTCCTTTAAAACTTTTATAGAATTTTATTCTTATTTTTCCTTAAAACAAATTCTACAGAGTGGTACCACAAAACTCACTAAGATATTTCAGAAAGGAGTAAGTTCCTGGAATTACCCAAAGTCCCACGAATTCTTCCCTACAATCTGAAAATTCTTAATCTCTGAATTCCTTAATGATAAATCTCCAAATCTCCTGAATCTACTAAAATGTTTTTAGCAGTTTTCAAACTTTGATTATATGACTATTTCTGCATTTCATAAGACACAAACACAGACAAAATGATAAAACAGATACATAGAAAGGATAATTCTTTTTAAGAATCCAAGTTGCAAAAGACTTCCCCTTGGTGGTTTTGAGTACCATTTATTAAGTCCCATTCAGGGTGTTTAATTTTCTTGCCAGCTTCATCAAGACATTTCTTAAGGTAATTTATTTTATTCCAATCAAAAGAACCCCATGTTGTCCAATAATGTCAAATTATGTCAATTATTAAGAAACTTACAATTATCTGGTTCATGGACTAAATGTATATACCCTGCAGCCAAGTTCTTTGGCAGCTGACTCTTAGTTCCCAAGTTTTCCATGTTACAACTAAAGGAAACAAATACAGAGATATCTGTTCCAAAGAAAGCAAGAGACTTCACCAAGAAGAAATGGACAAATCCTCACTTCAGTCTCAACACCAAAGTTTCAATCCTGCAAGGGAGTGGAGCTTAATCAAAGACAGGAGCTTAGGAATCAGAAAAGGAAAAACCACTCACTGCCTCGCTCGAAGTATGAATTGAGCAGAGCACAAAGGGCTCCTGTAGGTACTGTACCTTGGGTCACACTGCAAGTGGGGCAGGAGAAATTAACTCTTTTTGATCCCACTTCTGACACCAACTGTCAAAACCTGAAAACAAATGACCAAAAAGCCAGAGGATATGCACCATTAATTCTGAAAAATGAAATAAAACTAAAGAGCTCACAAAAGCTATAGGCAAAGAGCCTTATTTATTCTGTTGGAGAAGAGAAACTAAACACAAGTTCTGGGGTCTCCTCTATGACTTAACCAAAGGGAGTGATACATATAGTTATGGCTAGACAAAGAAGCAAGTAATGGAATATAACCACAGCAGTGAGGTGTAGCAGTAACAATGAAGTAAGTTTGCCTAGTGACAAAAAGTCTATTCATAGCAGGGCTTCATGACTGGAATGTGGTTGCTGAAGGTGCTAGTCTGAGCTCAGGGACCACCTGGGGCTGATTTGAGCCAGATCTGTGATTTAGCTGCAGCAGAGTATATCCAGAGGGTTAGTGCAAAGGATTGTTGTTATGCTAAGCCCAAGGCACAACATGCTTGCTGGACCTAAGCTCTAGAAAACATGATGCCTTCTGATAGTAAGAAAAGAGAGAAGTAAAAAGAGGAGCGGTCCCATTTCTCTGTGAAGGAAGTAACACAGACTCTCTGGTAATCCCTCCATAGGCATACATGGGACTGACCCACTGGAATGAGGATTATCTTTCTGGGACCCATATATACTCTGGAAGTTGATGAAGACTTGGAGCCACCATTCTGGGCCACTAAGATCTAATCCTGGGATTTCAAGCAGTCAGGCCAGGGAGAAAACCCAGGATTGAGGTTGGGGGCAGAGCTCTACAATTCATTTCATTTCTTTTTAACTCCAACTTTTCTCCAGTGCTCATCAGGTGCCAGGTACAGTCCTGGGGCACTGGCTGGGGGAGATAGGATGGAGAGATTAACCACAGAGCCTCTGCCCTCAGAGGGTTTACAGTCTAATAGGAAAGAGAGGGCAGGGTACCAGAAGAAAAACAATTCAGAATGTCATGGGCTTAGTATGCATCAGAGTGGAGCTTTGCGAAACAAGACTGAAAAGTGAGCCTGGAGCCAGATGGAGAAGGACCTTGAAGATCAGGCTACTATTCATCTTATAGGCAAATGCAGAGCCACTAAAGGTTTTGTGCATTTTATTTTATTTTTTTAAGGAAGGTGGTCAACTTCAGAATGATACTTTAAATCCAATGCAACCCAATCCAATTCCAACTGCTACAAATATTTTTTTGGGAAAATTACTCAGACATCTCTGTAAAATGGGGCCTGGTTTGGAGAGGGGACTGTCTGGAGTCAAGGAGACCTGCTAGCACATTCTTAGAGCAATACAACTGAGAGCAGACAAGAAATGCAGACATGTAATCCACAGGACAGGCACCCTGACTGGATATAGAGAGCAAGAGAGGTAGAAGAGTTAAAGGAGCCTTTGGGGTTTTGGGGAATGGCCATGCCATCACAAAATTCAACAAGTCTCTTAAGCAATGACCATGGCCCAGGCTCAGTACTAAGGGACTAGAATACAGAGGCAAAAGGAAAACAATCCCTACTGAGAACTTGCCAAACACACACATAATCAGAGAATAGCAATAAAGAAATGAGGAAGAAAAGAAAGTTTCAGGACCTCAGCATGTGTTTACTTCACTAAACTTGGCACTAAACTGTGAAACTGCAGACACAACAAATTAATTAGAGACTTGAACCAATTAAGATTCTCTTAAGGATTTCTCTCCAGAAACTAGCACCTCAAGCACCACTAAAAGGAATGATGTTATCTGCTGTATTCTACATTCATTGATTTTTTTACAGTCCAGATATTTATTAAGTATATATTATATGACAAACTTTACTGAGCCCTGTCTGTGTGTGCATGTGTGTTTGCATGTGTGTGTGTGTTTGTATGTGTTTCTGTTTATGGTCACAGAGTTACTGGGTATAGGTGGGATTTCAACAACAAATTCTCACTCCAAGTCTAACCTTTTCTTGATGGTGACCTTGGTGGAAATATCAAAGATTGGGAGAGGAAAGGGAGAAGCAGGCCTGCACAGATACGTTTCCAAAGCAGATTACATCATTATAGACATACCTGAGAAGGGTAGACAATGAAAGACGCTACTGCATTTACAACTTTCATAGCAAAAACAAAATAAACTTAACATGTGCCTATGGAAAGAGGTCAAAATAGCTTCCAATGATCTCCTTCAATGAGGCTCCTCTCATGCACGTGGTAAGATTATATAGTTCAAGAATCATCCTGAAACATCTCAGCTCAGTGTGGCCAGGCTGCTCTGTACCTGATGCCATTCTGCTGGGACTCAAGAAGGAGGTCTAGGTATGATGTTCCTTTCAATAGGCAAATAGTAACAGACAAAGGTGGGTGGTACTTGTTTCTCTTCAGAAATTCTATCCATGTCCAGTGGTATAACAGATAGTTCTCTTCTACTCATGTAGTGGATACTTCTAGAGGTATAAACAACATATGTCTGTCCCGAGAGCTATCGGCAAATATGAAAGTCCTCTTCCTATCATCAGATAATTCATATGGATAGCACCGTGCCAGCAGCTGAGATCCTGCTCACACTGTCTCCTCTGTCCTGTAGCAGGGCCCCATCTGACATCTCCAGGTGTTGTCACCATCTCCCTGAGATCTTTGCTACGTTGGGACAAGTGGAGCTTCCTCCTATTCTTTTTCTGGATTTTTTTTTTTATTTCTTCCTGGGCTTCATGATCCTTCAGCTTCTGGAACAAGACTGTGACCCATTTTTATTGTTGTTGTTGTTTGTAAATTTTATTTTTTTAAGAGACTAGATATTCTCATCTCACTTGGGCCTGGAAGTACAAGGGTTACTCATAGTGCGTGGGCCTGGTCTCTTCAGCAGGGTAGTCTTAACCTGTTCTGTTTCCAGCCTGGGAGCCACTCTACCCCTGGAGGCTCATTACATTAGTGGTGACTTCAGTGAGGACACCTGATCAGCCTAGCCTACTGCAGCTCAGAACTCCTGAGCTCAAGAGATCCACCAACCCCAGTGTCCCCCATAGCAGGGTTGCAAAGTGTGCTCCACCACACCTGGCAGCACCCCATCATTGTTGGGGATCCCTGTTTTCCCAAACTCCCAGGCCTTTGTCCAGCAAAGGCCTGATCTCACGGGCAATGAATGAGGCGGGAGGCATAAGATGGTGAGTAGCTCCTTTTATTCAGGTTAGCAGCCAAACTTTTATAGCCTTAATTACGTAGCACTAGGGATGCCCCGGTTCCTCCTACTCTCCTCCCCTTTCCTTCCCGCGCTCTCCCCATAATTCACCTGTGCACAGGTAAATCTGGAAAAGAACCTGGCACCACGTCACCAACAAGGGCAAGACCCTTTTTCCTGACTCCATCTTGTCCCACCCTTGCCTCAGAGCCCTGTGTTTACCTCAGCAGGCCCTGGGCGCAGAGGTCCAGCAAGGGCAGGGGTCGTCTCTAACTTGCCCTGTTACAACTCCCTGTAGTAGGAAGGCCGAATTTATGATCTCAAATATAATCATGTATATGTTTGAATGGTCTGAAATCGCAAGGTATGAGAGATTCTCTAAGGAGAAAACAACAAGGAATTTATTTAGGCCCCACCGCAGCAAAAACTTGAACCAGTCTCCCCATTCCAACATCTTGACAAAAAGACTCCAGGCCCAGAAAGCC
>JAQQSZ010000675.1:0-15823 GCA_028646595.1 Phalanger gymnotis | reverse complement strand
CCCTTCCTCCCCCAGACAACCTTGTATTGCTGAGAAGAACCAAATATATCATGATTAGTCATCACTGAATCAATATATCTGTGGTTGTGTAGAATGTTCTCCTAGTTCTGCCCAGCTCACTCAGCATTGTATCGTGTAAGTTTTTCCAGGTTATTTTGAAGTCCATATCTGAAGTCCACGTCTTCCCCATTTCTTATAGCACAATAGTATTCTATTACATTCATAAACCATAACTTGTTCAGCCATTGCCCAATTGATGGGCATCCCCATGATCTCCAATTTGTTGCTAATACAAAAAGAGCAGCTATAAGTATGGTCCTTTTCCCACTTGAGTGATCTCTTTGTAATACAAACCCAGAAATGGTATTTCTGGGTCAAAGGGTATGAAAATTTTTATAGCCCTTTGAGCATAGTTCCATATTGCTCTCCAGAATGACTGGATCAGTTCACAACTCCACCAGCAATGTAACAGTGTTCCAATTTTCCCACATCCTCTCCAGTATTAATAATTTTCCTGTTTTGTCATTTTAGCCAATCTGACAGGAGAGATATGATACCTAAGAGTTGTTTTGAATTGCATTTCTCTAAACAGCGGTGATTTCGAGCATTTTTTTTCATATATCTATAGACATCTTTAATTTCTTGCTCTGAAAACTGCCTATTCATATCCTTTGACCATTGCTTAATTGGGGAATGACTTTTATTCCTATAAATTTGGCTCAATTCTCTGTATATTTTAGACATGAGGCCATTATCAGAGACATTAGTTGTAAAGATTTTCTCCTGATTTTCTACTTCCCTCCTAATCTCTTTTGCATTGGCTTTTTTTATACAAAAACTTTTCAAATTAACATAATCAAAATTATACATTTTACATTTGGAAATGCTCTCTATCACTTGTGTCATAAATCCTTTCCTTTCCCATAAATCTGATAGGTAAACTATTCCTTACTCTTTCAAATTGCTTATAGTATCAGCCTTTATTCATAAGTCATGAACCCATTTTTACTTTATTTTGGTATATGGTGTAAGATATTGTGCCCAGTTTCTGCTCTACCATTTTCTGATTTTCCCAGAAGTTTTTGTGAAATAGTGAATTCTTAGCCCAGAGGCTGGATTCTTTGGGTTTATCAAAGAATAGATTGTCATAGTCATTGACTACTGCATCTTGTGTACCTAGCCTGTTCCACTGATCCACTACTCTGTTTCTTATACAGTACCAAGTATTTTTGATGACTGCTGCTTTATAGCACAGTTTAATATCTACTATGGCTAGGCCACCTTCCTTAGCATTTCTTTTCATTAATTCCCTAGATATTCTAGAGCTCTTGTTTTTCCAGATGACTTTTGTTATTATTTTATCCAGCTCTTTAAAATAATTTTTGGTAGTTCAATCTGTATGGTGCTGAATAAATAAATTAATTTAGCTAAAATTGTCATTTTTATTATATTAGCTTGGTCTAACCATGAGCAATTGATATTTTTCCATTTATTTAGATCTGACTTTATTTGTGTAAAAAGTGTTTCATAATTATGTTCATATAGGCCCTGGGTTTGTCTTGGCAGACAGACTCCCAAATGTTTTATAGTATCTACAGCAACTTTAAATAGAATTTCTCTTTCTGTCTCTTACTGTTGGGATTTGTTATTAACGGATAGGCATGCCGAGGATTTATGTGGGCTCGTTTTATATCCTGCAACTTTGCTAAAGTTGTTTATTATTTCAAGTAGTTTTTTACTTGAATCTCTAGGATTCTCTAAGTAAATTGTCATACCATCCACAAAAAGTGATAATTTAGTTTCTTCTTTGCCTATTCTAATTCTTTCAAATTGTTTTTCTTCTCTAAATGGTAAAGCTAACACTTCTAGTACAAAATAGAAGAATAGGGGTGATAATGGACATCCTTGCTTCCCCACGGATCTTACTGAGAATGCATCTAGCTTATCCCTGTTAGCTGTAATGCTTGCTGATGGTTTAAATAGATGCTATTCATAATTTTAAGAAAGACTCCATTTATTCCTGTGCTCTCTAGTGTTTTCAATAGCAATAGGTGTTGTATTTTGTCAAAAGATTTTTCTGTAGCTATTGAGATAATTATATGGCTTATGCTAGGTTGGTTATTTATATGATCAAGTATGCTGAAAGTTTTCCTAATATTGAGCTAGCCAATAACCTCAAATAACTCCTACCTGGTGGTAGTGTATCATTCTCCTGAAAAATCTTTTTGATACTATTTTATTTAAAATTTTTACATTAATATTCATTAGGGAAATTGGTTTTTAAATTTCTTTCTCTGTTTTGACTCTTCCTGCTTTGGGCATTAGTACTATATTTGTATCATAAAAAGAATTTGGTAGGACTCCTTCACTTATTTTTCCAAATAGTCTATAAAGTATAGGAACTAATGGTTCTTTAAATGTTTGACAGAATTCACATGTAAAACCATCTGGCCCTGGAGATTTTTTCTATGGAGTTCATTGATGGCTTGCTCAATTTCTTTTTCTGAAATTGGGTCATTTAGGTAATTTACTTCCTCTTCAGTTAGCCTGGGCAATTTATATTTTTGTAAATATTCATCCATTTCCCTAAGGTTGTCAATTTTACGGTCATGCAATTAGGAAAAATAATTCCCAATTATTTTTAAATTTCATCTTAATTGGAGGTGAATTCACCCTTTTCATTTTTAATACTAGTAATTTTCTTTCTTCTTTCTTTTCTCCTTTCTTTTTTTAAATCAAATTGACAAAATGTCTATCAATTTTTTTTTCATAAAACCAGCTCTTGGTTTTATTTATTAATTTAATAGTTTTCTTGATTTCAATTTTATTAATCTTTCCTTTGATTTTCAGTATTTCTAATTTGGTATTTAGTTGGAGATTTAATTTTTTCCTTTTTCTAGCTTTTTTCAGCCACATGCCTAATTCATTGATCTCCTTTTTCTCTATTTTATTCATGTAAGCATTTAGAGATATAAAACTTCCCCTTAGAACTGCTTTTGCTGCATCACTTAAGTTTTGGCATGTTGTTTCATTAATGCCATTCTCTTGAATGAATTTATCAATTGTTTCGATGATTTTTTCTTTGGCCCACTCATTCTTTAGAATTAGATTATTTAGTTTCCAATTAATTTTTAGTTTATTTTTCCCTAGTTCTTTATTACAAATAATTTTATTGCATCTTGATCTAAAAAAAGGATGCTTTGACTAGTTCTGCCTTTCTGCACTGGATTGTGGGGTTTTTATGCCTTGGTACATGGTCAGTTATTGAGTATGTGGCATGTACCGTTGAGAAAAAGTATATTCCTTTTTATCCCCATTCAATTTTCTCCAGAGGTCTATTTTATCTGCCTTTTCTAAAATTATGTTCATCTCCTTAACTTCTTTCTTGTTTATTTTGAGGTTAGATTTATAAAGTTCAGAGTGGAGAAGGTTGAGGTCCCCCATTAATGCAATTTTGCTGTCTATTTCTTCCTGTCACTCCCTTAACCTCTCCTCTAAGAATATGCATGCTATACCACTTGGTGCATATATGTTAAATAATGATATTGTTTCATTATTTATACTGCCTTTTATCAGGATATAGTGCACTTCCTTATGTCTTTTAATTCAATCTATCTTTGCTTTTTCTTTGTCTGAGATTAGGATTGCTACCCCTACTTTTTCTTTTTTTTTACTTTATCTGAAACACAATATATTCTACTCCAGCCTTTCACCTTTACCCTGTGTGTTTCCACATGTTTCAAATATGTTTCTTGTAAACAGCATATTGTAGGATTATGATTTTTAATCCATTCTGCTATCTGCTTCTTTTTTATGGGAGAGCTCATCCCATTCACATTCACAGTTATGATTACTATCTGTGTCTTTTTCTCCTTTCTATTTCCCCTGTTTATGCTTTTATTTCTCCCTGCTCCCTTATACTCTTCAACAGTTTTGCTTTTGACTTCTGCCTTCCTCAGTTTACCCACTGTCTGGATTCTCCTTCCTTATCTTACCTTTTTTACCTAGCTACTTCTTCACTCCCTTTTGACCAACCCCTCCCTTTTCCTTCCCTTTTCCGTCCTATTGTTTGTAGGACAAGTATGATTTCTATACTTACCAGGGTATGTTATTCTCTCCTTGAACCAAATCTGATGAGAGTAAGCTCATATACTGCTCTTCTCCCTCCCTTCTTTTCCCTCTACAATAATATGTTTTTGTGCCTCTTCATGTGATGTAATTTACCCTTTTCTACTACCTCCTTTCCTCTTCTACTATAAACATCCCTTTATATCTCTTAATTACATTTTTATCATTATATCAGTTATTTTATATTGACACCTACGGTCTATAAATATCCCTTTCAATTGTCATAATAACTATACTATTCTCAAGATTCACACACACACATATATATATATATATATATATACATGTTTACATATCATATATAAAACAAAATAATCCTATATAAGGATGGAACTAATTAGCTTTATTGATTAACTGGGGTTTTTTGCCCCCTTTACCTTTTTATGTCTCTCTTGAGGTTTTTATTTGGAGATCAAATTTTCAATTGAGCTCTGGCCTTTTCATCAGGAAGGTCTGGAATTCTCTTATTTCGTTGAATGTTCATCTCCTGGCCTGGAAAATTGTGTTCTATTTTGCTTGGTAGTTGATCCTTTGTTGCAGTCCAAGGTGCTTTGCCTTTCAGAATATCATATTCCAATTTCTCCTGTCATTTAATGTAGAATCTGAAAGATCCTTCATTGTCCTGACTGTAGTTCCATGATATTTTAATTGTTTCTAGTTCCTTGCAGGATTTTCTCCTTGACCTGGTAGTTTTGGAATTTGGCTGTAATATGTTTCGGAGCTTTCAATTGGTATCTCTTTAAGGGTGTGATCAGTGCATTCTTTCGATAGCAATTTTACCCTCTGGTTCTAGGACCTCTGGGCAATTTTCCTCTAGGATTTCAAGGATGATAATATCCAGGCTCTTTTTTTCATCATGGTTTTTACGTAGACCAATAATTTTTAGATTGTCTCTCCTGGATTTATTTTCCAGGCCAGTTGTTTTTCCAATCAGATAATTCATCTTTTCTTGTATTTTTTAATTTTTTAGATTTTCTTTGACTGATTTTTGATGTCTCATAGATTCATTAGCTTCTACTTGTCCAATTTTAATTTTTAATGTACTGTTTTCTTCCTTCAGCTTCTCTATTTCCTTTCCAATTTGGTTGATTTTACTTTCCAATGAGATATTTTCTCCATTTATATTCTGATACTCCTTAACCATTTCCAATGAATGATCCCCCAAGCAAAACTTCTCCTTCCACAGTTCTGAGAGTTCTAGCTTAAAGTTACCTTCAGAGTATATATACCCTTTTCCAGGGCCTGGGGGCTTCACACCTCTCAAGGGATTCACACTTTTTGTGACCTAATTAGCAGAATATTGTGGGCCTTCCTACAAACAAAGTCAAGACTCAAGCAAAGGCTGGACTGCCTTAGTGCTGAGAAGCACTCCAAAACAAAAGACAACAAAAAAAATCACACTTTGCTTGCCATTACACTGAGTAAAACAACACCTTTAAGTTAGAATTGGGTAAATGGAAGCTAATGTCTCTATGAGAGATCAAGAAACAATGGAATAAAATGTGAAAAACCACGTGGGAGAAGCAACTGATTTGGAAAAATAGATCCAGGTTTGGCAATATGAGAATCATTGGACTTCTTGAAAGCCGAAATCCAAAGGATCTTTCAAAAAATTTTCTAGGAAAGCTGTCTTGATGTCCTGGAACCATTTGGCAAAATTGGCATTGAAAGAATCAACAAATCACATTAGGAAAGAGATCCCCAAAAGAAAAACTTGAAGGAACATTGTAGCCAAATTTGAGAACTGTCAGATCAAGGAAAAATCACTACAAGTAGCCAGAAAGAAATAATTCAAATATCAGGAAGTAAAAATCAGGATTACACAGGACTTGGCATTTGCAATATTAAATAATCAGATGTCATGTAACATGATATTCCAGAAGGCAAAGGAGGTAGGACTACAACCAAGGACTACTTACCTAGCAAAATTAACCATAATACATCAAGGGAATACAAGCTCATTCAATGAAATGGAAGGATTTCAAGCTTCCATGAGGAGAAAACCAGAACCAAATCAAAAATTTGATCTTTCATATCAAGGCCCAAGAGAAGCATAAAGAGGTAAATAGAGAAAAGAAAACATAAGGGATTCAATAGAACTAAACTATTGATATGCCTACCTAGGACGATGACACTTGTAATTCTTAAAATTGTACCACCAATAGTATACTAATAGAAGGAGTATACATAGACAGAGTGTATGGGATTAAGGTGAATTAGAAGGAATGACATTAAAAAAATCTAAGTGATGAGAAAAAGGAGTACAATGGGTGTGTAAGGAAGGGAGAGGTAGAATGAGGTAAATTATTTCACATGAAGAGACACAAAAGACCTGTTACAGAGGAGGGGAAGATGGGAAGGTGGGTGATGAGCATCCCTTGAATCTTTCTGTCATCAGCACTGGCTGAAAAAGAGAATCATATATACAAGTTCATAACACCAACTATACCATAATTAATAAATGGTCAAATGATATAAACAGGCACTTTTCAGATGAAGAAATCAAAGTTAACTACAGGGATATGAAGAGGTGCTCTAAATCACATTTTTCCCTCTAATAACTGCTTTTTAAGTATCTGTCTGTCTATCTATCCATCTATTTATTTATCTATTTATTTATTTATTTATTGTTAGTTTACAACATTCAGTTCCACAAGTTTTTGAGTTCAATTTTTTTTTCTCCTTCCTCCCTTCTCCCCTATCCAAAATGGCATACAATCTGACATAGGCTCCACATATATATTCACATTAAACATATTTTCACATTAGCCATGTTACAAAGAAGAATCATAACCAACGGAATGAACCACAACCAAGAAGAAACAAAATGAAGAGAGAGAGATAGAGACAGAGACAGAGAGACAGAGGGAAACAGAGACAGACACACACGCAGAGAGAGAGAGAACAAATAGTATGCTTTGATCTGCATTCAAATGCCATAATTCTGTTTCTGGATGGCACTTTCCATCATGAGCCTTTTGGAGTTGTCTTAGAACCTTGCATTGCTGAGAAGAGCCAAGTATATCAAAGTTAGTCATCACACAATGTGGCTGTAATTGTGTACAATGTTCTACTGATTCTGCTCCCCTCACTCATCATCAGTTCATATAATTCCATGTTTTTCTGGAGTCGATCTGCTCATCATTTCTTATAGTACAATAGTATTTCATTACATTCATATACCACAACTTTTTCAGTCATTCCCCAATTGATGGGCATCCCCTCAATTTCCAGTTCTTTGCCTCCACAGAGATGCTATAAATATTTTTGTACGTGTGGGTTCTTTTCCCATTTGTATGATCCCTTTAAGATACAGCCATAGAAGTGGTATTGCAGGGTAAAAGAGTATGCAAATTTTTATAGCCCTTCGGGCATAGTTACAAATTGCTCTCTAAAATGGCTGCATCAGTTCACAACTTCACCAATAATCCATTAGTTTTCCAATTTTCCCTCATCTTCTCCAGCATTTATAATTTTTCTGTTTTGTCATGTTAGTCAATTTGACAGATGTGATATGGTACCTAAGAGTTGATTAGTTGTGCATATCTCTAATCAATAGTGATTCAGAGCAATTTTTCATAGACTACAAATATCTTTAATTTCTTCCTCTGAAAACTGACTATTTATAGCCTTTAACCATTTATCACTTGTGGAATGTCTTATATTCTTATAAATTCTAATCATTTCTCTATATATTTTATAAATTAAGCCTTTATCAGAGACACTGGTTTTAACAGTTCTTTCCCAGTTTTCTCCTTACCTCCTAATCTTGGTTTCATTGGTTTTGTTAGTACAAAAACTTTTCAATGTAATGTAATCAATATTACTCATTTTGCATTAGATAATGTTTATCATTTGTTTGGTCACAAATTCTTCCATTCTCCATTAATCTGATGGCTAAACTATTCCTTGCTCTCCCAGATTGTTTTATACACATCCACACACACACACACACACACAAACACACGCACGCACACACACACATATACACACATAAATATAAATATACATACATACATACATACATACATATGTATATATAAAACACTTTACTTTGATTTACAGTGTAAGATGTTCGTCTATGCCCAGTTTCTGCCATATTATTTTACAGTTTTCTCATCAACAGTTTTTGTCAAATAATGAGTTCTTATCTCATAAGCTGGGGTCTTTGGGTTTATCAAATGGTTGATTGCTATACACTTTGACTACTGGGTCTTGTGTACCACTGATCTACCACTCTTTTCCTTAGCCAGTACCAACTAGTTTTGATGATTGCTGCTTTATAATGCAATTTAAGATCTGGTATGGCAAGGCCATCTTCCCTAGAATTTCTTTTCATTAATTCCCTTAATATTCTGGACCTATTGTTCTTCCAGATAAATTTTGTTATTTTTTCTTAGTTCTATAAAATAATTTTGGTAATTTGATTGGTATGGCACTGTATAAGTACATTGATTTAGGTGGAATTGCTATTTTTATTATAGTAGCTTGGCCTACACAGAAGCAACTAATGTTTTTTTCCAGTTATTTAGATCTGTCTTTATTTCTGTGAAAAATGTTTTGTAATTGTGTTCATATAGTTCCTGGGTTTGTTTTGGCAGATAGACTCCCAAATATTTTATAATATCTAGAGTAACTTTAAATAGAATTTCTCTTTCTGTTTTTGCTATTGGACTTTGTTAGTCATATATAGAAATGCTGGGGATTTATGTGCTTTTTTTTTTATATCCTGCAAATTTACTACAGTTATTTATTGTTTCAATTAGGTTTTTACTTGATTCTCTAGGATTCTCTAATAATATCATCATATCATCTTCATAGAGTGATAGCTTTGTTTCTTTTCTGTCTATTCTAATTTCTTCAATTTCTTTTTTTTTATTGCTGAAGCTAAAATTCCTAGTAGCATATTGAATAACAGTGGTGATAATAGACATCCTTGTTTCACCCCCAATCTTATTGGAAATGCTTCTAACTTAATCCCATTACATATAATGCTTGCTGATGGTTTTTGTTAGATGCTACTTATCATTTTTAAGGAGGGCTCCATTTATTCCTAAGCTCTCTAGTGTTTTCAATAGGAATAGATATTGTATCTTATCAAAAGCTTTTTCTGCATATATTTAGATAATTGTAGGATTTCTGTTAGTTTTGTTGTTGATATGATCAATTACGCTGATAGTTTTCCTAATACTGAACCAGCCCTACCTACATTCCTAGACTAAATCCTACCTTGTCACAGTATATTATTCTCACAATAAGTTGCTGTAATCTTTTTGCTAATATTTTATTTAAATGTTTTGCCTCAATATTCATTATGGAAATCAGTCTTTAATTTTTTTCTCTCTTTTAACTCTTCCCAGTTTAGGTATAAGTACCATATTTGTATCATAAAGAGAATTTGGCAAGACTCTTTTTTGCCTGTTTTCGCATAGTCTATATGGTATTGAATTAATTGCTCTTCAAATCTTTGATAGAATTCATTTGTAAATGTATATGGCCTTGGAGATTTTTTTTTTCCTGGGGAGTTGATTGATGGCTTGTTCAATTTCTTTTTCTGAGATGGAGTTATTTAAACATTTTACTTTCCTTTCTGTTAATCTTAACAATTTATATTTTGTAAATATTCATCCATTTCTCTAAGATTGTCAAATTTATGTGCACACAATTAGGCAAAATACTTCCTAATTGGGGGTGGAGCCAAGTTGGAGGCTGGAAAGCAGGGACTTGCGTGATCTCCCCACCAGGTCCCTCCAAAAACCTATAAAAATGGCTCTGAACAAATTCTAGAACTGCAGAAGCCACAAAATAGCAGAGGGAAGGAGGGATCCAGCCCAAGACAGCCTGGATGGTCTCTGGATGAGGTCTATTGCACACAGAGTGGAGGGGAGCGGAGCTCAGCATGGGCGGTGGCAGGACCAACCAGACCAGGAGCCAGGCGGAGCAGACCCTAGTGTCCTGAATCGGTGAGCTGTTTCTTCTTTCACAACTTTGACTAATATGGAAATATTTGTTTACATGATAGTACATATATAAACTATATAAAACTGACCATTTTCAGAAGAGGAGAGGGAAGGGAAGGAGGGAGAAAAAAATCGGCATTCAAAATCTTGCAAAAAAAGAATGCTAAAAATTTTCTTGATATGTAACTAGGCAAAAAAAAATCAAATACTTTTAAACTTAGACAAAAAGAGTTAGTAGGCACTGCAGGAATCCTCAATCCACTTTCCAGATCAAGAGATAGACCTAGAGCAATTTGTCCAATGTCACAGAGCTAATTGCTGGCACAGCTGAAACTTTTACACAGGTTTTCTCATGTAAAGTCCTTTATTCTGATCAGCATACTACATTTCCTTGTAGTGATTTTCTCTAATTTTCTAATGATCATATATCACTCCATGCTGCAACAAATGCTTTCACTTGTACAGAGAGTAGAATAGAGACTGTAATTCTAGGTAACTTCATTTATTATGAGACATACATTTACCTACATCTTTCATCTGTTTAATATTAAGAAAGTACATAGATATTTCAAAATACCGCTTTGCTTTGTAGGGTGGAGCATGTGAACGTCTGCAACTGTCATCCAAATATGGAAACATCTGACATAAATTGGAGAAGAAGTAGCTTAAGAGAGATGTCAGAAAAGACTAAGTGTGGTTTTTCAATGTAACTAAAGGTGACTAAAGCCATTTGAATGATTTATTGAGGAAGGTGACAGTGGGCAATGGTACTTAAAAGAAAGGAAAATGACTTTAGGCAAAAAAAAAGAAATATTGTCAAGAGACTCAAATGTTTTATTATTATTATTCAAACACAGAAGGGAAAAGGGAAAATTTCTTTACCTAAAATAGGAACATTTACAAAGTGAAAAATGTGTAATTAAATCATGAATAAAGTACTTTACCATATGAATTACACTTTCCCATTTGAGGGTTTAGTAACAGATCTTGCTTTTTTGACCTATTTTTATAAAAACAGGAATCTTCTACATTATATTATACTTCTCCCTGGTTAAGTATGCTTTTTATTGTCTCTACTAAAATCATTTTCTGAGCATTAAATAATGATATTGTGAACTTAAATTGTCCCATGGTTAAATAGGCAAATAAGAATATGACATGTAAAGGAAATATGACTTACTTAACAAAACTTAAAAATTAAATACAAATTATTTTAAATATAAATATAAAATAATATAGACATGTAAAATTAATAATTCGTTGTTTAGTTGTTTTTCAGACATGTCTGACTCTTCATGACCTCTTTGTGTTTTCTTGTCAAAGATAGTGAAATTGTTTGCAATTTCCTTCTGCAGATCATTTTACAGATGAGGAAACTGAGACAAACAGGATTCAGAAACTTGGCCAGGGTCACATAGCAAGTAAGTGTCAAGGGCCAGATTTGAACTCAGGAAGAAAATTCTTCTGACTCCAGGTCCTGCATTCTATCTGCTGAGCCACCTAGATGCCCATAATTAATAATATTTCATAAATATTTCAGAAAATAATTTTAATAGATATTGCCATATCAAATCTCCCTAACCTCTAAACAATGTGGAAATGAAAACTTTCAAAAGGCATAGAAGAACAAATTAAAATCTCATGGAAACAGGATGAAGTATATTTCTTTCCCATCATCCTATCTGCTACTGCTTCCAGGAATTTGCTATAAGTGAACATGGCTGTTACCCATTGCAGGAATGTTCTTTTTTTCATCTCTAAATCCAGGATTCCCTGAATTCCTTAAAGTCCCAGCCAAGTCTCACCTTCTGTGAGAAGCCTTTCAAAATTCCTCTTATTTAGTGTCTTTTTCTGTTAATTAATTCTTGTTTTCCTATATATCATTTATTTGTACATACTTGATTTGTCACCCATTGGATTGTGAACTCTTTGAGGGCAGGTACATTTAACAAAATGAAAAACTTGTAATTACTTGAGCCAAGTTTCTGGCACATAGTAGGCACTTAAGTGTTTATTGACTGATTGATTGACTGAACCTACAGAACTTAAGCTTATTTTCCATTATTGTTATTAAATTACAAAAAGCATTCATTTTAATTAATTGCTGGACACAGTGGAGAAAACATCAAACAAACTGTGTACTGATGCTTGTGTACTGCTTTCAGCAAAGATCAGTAGTGAGTTCAGGAAAGGAATTAAAGTAATTTATTAATAAGAGAGAGGAAAGATTCTGATTCAATCAGGAACTTACAATAATATTCATGGAAAAGCAAATGAAACAATTCTTCATAGAATAGAATGCTTCCAATAATATCAAAATGTCATGAAGACTTAATAAATTTAAAATTTTTAATGTATATTAAAGGGGAAAATGGAGACTAAAGCCTTGGAAACTTAAATTCAGAAGTCAAATTACACCAAAGGAATGCTGACAGAAACCTCAGACTCCTCCAGGCAAGGCAGATCAAGCATAACATTAACAAGGAAAATGATATGACTGTATATGTCAGAGACACAATGAAATCAAAGGTTAATGGGAAGAATGTGTTTACTACATTGATCATATCACTGGTATCAATGTACAGTGTTGTAACTGAAATGTACAACTACTGACTTAGAAAATATCCTAACCAAAAGAATACCCTACATGACATAAAAAGGAGGGAGAGAGGGAGGAAAAGAGGAGGAGGAGGAGAAGGAGGAGGAAGAGGAGGAGGAGGAGGAGGAGGAGGAGGAGGAGGAGGAGGAGAGAGCAAGCTAGCTCAAAATATCTTTAACAACTCATCAAATAAACTGCATTGGAACTGAAACATTATCACAAATAAAACTGTTGCCCACATGGGCAACTCTGTCATGGGAACAAAAAGGTAGCAGAAGAGAATCTTCCTCTCAGTCGTTACTAATCCTTAACCCCTCCTCCTACCCCCTACACACACACACACACACACACACACACACACACACACACACACACACACGGAAATGATTCAGATAATATACATTGCAGCTGAATCCACAGGATAAAAAGAAAGAGAAATCTATACAAAGGTAAAATCCTTAACGATTAGTCCTGGAAAATGCTAATCCTCAAAGTATTCATTCACTACTTCTCCCCCACAAGCCAACATGTTCCTTCCTGTCAGGGATACACAAATTGACCTTTTAGGCTTCTTCTTATTAGAGATTGTTCTTGGGAACCTACACACATTCCCTCCTGATGCAAAGATTTTGCCAGCACCTGTAACTCCAAGCTAACTCTCCAAGTTACAAGAATTGATTCTTTCCAGCAACATGGATAGTAGGGGGACTGGGGTATCATTCTGTCTTCTATCTGGGATGCCCTTAGGTTAGGGAAGCCAAAGGCTGAAGCTGTTCTCTGCAGAATATGTTCCTTATTCTCCTCTAACCCTTAAAAATGTGGTAATAATTCATCCAAGCCAGCATAGGAAAAGAGGAGAGACAAGGGAAAAACAGTGGCAGGGTAATACCACTCATGCCTATTTTTAATTTGGGTCTCATAGAAAGGAGATTGAATTCTCAAATACTACCAGTATGTTTCTCCACAGGTTACTAAGGACAGGAACACAGGTTAGTGGAACATAAATACCTCAATGTGGGAAAAGGATGAGTTGTATTTGTAGCCTATCCATATAGATATAGGTATACTCAATAGTATAGGGAAAGGAGATGGAAATTATTCAAATGGGAGAATATGGGTATGGGGGCACTAAAACACTAAAGATTTGAAAGGAAGAGAACTATACAGAAACACAGAGTACATGCAGATAAATTAACAAAGGATCCAAAAACTAAAAAGAAGGATAAGGAATAAACCCTCAAAGAGATAACAAAGTGCTCTCAACAAAAATTACAAGGCAAATATAATGCCTGATGAATTATAGAATCTCAAGAAATCACAAAAGAACATAAGACAAGATGCTTTGCCTGAATGATTTAAAAGAGAAATGAAATTCTCAAATGATGAAACTGGTCATGGACATATGTCAGAATAAATATAGCTCTGAATGCGGAAGTTTAAAAAAAAACTTAATTGGAAGATTAGAGGAAGGGCTGTTTCTCAAAGAGACCATACAAGTGGGAAAGGAACCTGTATGTACAAAAATATGTATAGCAGCCCTTTTGATAGTGGCAAAGAATTGGAAAGCAAGGGGATGCCCATCAATTGGTGAATGGCTAAACAAATTGTGGTATATGAATGTAATAGAATACTATAGTGCTATAAGAAATGAGGAGCAGACAGAATTCACAATAACCTGGAAAGACTTATGTGATCTGATGCTGAGTGAGGGAAGCAGAACCAGGAGAACATTATACATGATTACAGACACATGGTGACTGTGATGACTAACTTTGATAGACTTGGCTCTTCTCAGCAACGCAAGGTTCTAAAAGAGCTCTAAAAGACTCGTGATGGAAAAAGCTATGCACATCCAGAGAAAGAATTATGGAATCTGAATGCAGATTGAGGCAAACTATTTGTTCTCTCTTTTTTTCCTTCTTTTTTAGTTTTGTTTTTTCTTTCTCGTGACCCATTCCATTGATTATAATTCTTCCTTACAACTTGACTATTATGTAAATAAGTTCAATGTGAAGGTATACCGAGAACCTATATTGGATTACATGCTATCTTGGGGGGGAGGAGGAGAAAATTTGGAACTCAAAAACTTGTGGAACTGAGTGTTATACTAAAAATTAAAAAATAATAATTGAAAAAAAGAAGATTAGAGGAAAAATTAATCCATGATGTAGAGTTTCCCCAGTGAAGAAAAGAGAAGTTAGAAGATTTGAAATGCAAAAGTACTGAAGGGGGGGGGGCAAGCCAAGATGGCGGCTGGGAAGCAGTAACTGGCATGAGCTCCCCACCAAGTCCCCCCAAAAACCTATAAAACAATGGCTCTGAACCAATTCTAGAGCTGCAGAACCCACAAAGTGCCAGAGGGAAGCAAGGCTACAGCCCATGACAGCCTGGATGGTCTCTGGGTAAGGTCTGTCCCACACAGAGCTCCCAGCCTCCAGCTGAGGAGAGCGGAGCTGAGCCCAGCGCGCACGGTGCGAACAGACCAGACGCGGACCTACCAGACCAGGAGATGAGCGGAGAGTGCCCTGGCATGCTGAATTACTGAGCTGCGGCATCCACCAGACGTCTCAACCCACAATGAGCAAAGACATCAGAGAAGGTTAGTGGGAAAAGCTGCGGGACTGAGTTTGCGGTTCGGCTATTGCCCCTGGGGCAGCGGAGGTGGGACAGCTTTAGAACTACAGCTGCAGTTGCTTCTGGCCCCAGGCCCACCTGGTGGGAGGAATTAAGTGGCTGATCAGAGCAGGAGTGAAGAGCCCGCTGAAGATTTAAGCCCAGTCTGGCTAGGGGGTTCTTGGGGAAGGAGGAGTGCTGGTGAGCCAGCGCATCCGCCCAAGCGTGGAACATAGAACTCTTTAGTCTATAAGCAGTGGTACCCCGTTGAAAAACTCAAAGGATAATTAAGTTGGCTGGGAACATGGCCAGGCACAGAAAACCCACCCAGATTCAGTCTCAGACTCTGGAATCCTTCTTTGGTGACAAAGAAGACCAAAACATACAGTCAGATGAAGTTAACAAAGTCATAGAGCCTACAACAAAAACCTCCAAGAAAAACATGAACTGGTCTCAGGCCATGGAAGAACTCAAAAAGGATTTAGAAAAGCAAGTTAGAGAAGTAGAGGAAAAATTGGGAAGA
>JAQQSZ010000674.1:0-15837 GCA_028646595.1 Phalanger gymnotis | reverse complement strand
AATTATGCCCTGATTTGTAGTGATTTGTGGATTTCCAAGGTGTAAATATTCACACTGAACTTTAGCAATCAGCCCTTGTGATCCAGTTTAAACTGGCACCAAGACACCACAGCTTCCAATTCTAAAATTCTGAAACTGCCCTCATTGACACACATGTAAGTTGTCCTCCTCATTCTACCCAGGATCTTCAATGTCAAGTGAAGCAAGTCCCTTCTCTTATCTGGGAATTAGTCTTCTAAATTTAAAATAAAGGGATTGAATTAGATAACTTCTAAAAGCTATAGCCAGCTCAGAAATTCTCTTCTCAATGTATTTTTCAGTGATTGATTGTCCGTGTATTCCCTTTTGGTCTGCTCTTGGTGAATGTACAAGCCAACAATCATCTCCAGAGACATGATGCATGGGTGATGCACATTTATATGTCAAGAGCCAGGGATGTACAAATAAATGAGGTCAGGGGAAATGTTTGGGCCAGAGATAGGGGATGGTTGTAGAGATGGTCTCTCAGGAGTTGGGCAGGACAAACACAGTACAAAGAGATGTCAGCACACCTGACACTACCAAAGAACAGAGAGAGGAGTTCAGAGCTGCCTTTCACTACAGCAGCTTCCTTCAGGAATTGCATCAGGACCTGCTGAGCAAGAGCAGCCTATTATTCTGCTGGTCTTCATCATTTGTACAGGTGAGAGGGGCATCAAAACTGGGATCATTGGGATCACATACTAAGAGTAGGCAGGACGCTTTGAGATCATCAAACCCAACTTGCTCATTTTATAGATGAGGAGACTGAGGCCAAGTGAGATGAATGTGCTTTCCCCAGGTTCTCATAACCAGGAACTGTCTGAGACAGAATTAAAGATGAGAACATTCTGATTCAAAGTCCATGGCTCCATGCTCTATGCCAATCGAGTGTGGGGATGATCTGGACAAAGTCATTGCCAGTTTCCATTGAGCTCTAGGTGGTAAGACATACTTCAACATCTTAATACTAATAGCAACTCACATTTATATAGTATTTTTCCTCATACAAATCATTTCTTTTTCAAGAGACCTTGGATAGAGAGAGTCTAAGTATTCATACCCAACACGAAGATGAGAAAATTGAGGGTCAGAGATATGTAATAAGTTTCAGAGCTGTGACTAAAACCCAGGCTTTCATATGTTTTACAATTATTTCAAGTCAACTCTCTCCATCATAAAATTCTGCCTTCTCTGAAATTTAAATTAGATAAAAAGACAAACTCCTAGATATGAAGAAATAACAAAAGAAGTCTGTAGAACATCCTTCTTTGGGGATCATCACAAAAAACAACATATTTTCTTGCCAAGGAAAAGTTCAGCATGTCCTTCCTACAGTGAAGGAAGAAGGTCACCTTGGACAGACCCTTCCCACACAAGAAGCCCATTATTGCTTGGGGGCGACATTTGGTGGTAACACATCACACATGCACAAGGAGTCTGAAGAGCAAGAGGCACAGGCTAGAAGGAGGTCTGCAGCTGTGCAGGGAAATGTTGGGGAGAGATGAAAGGCGCAGATGTGCAAAAATACTAAGCTATGTCAGAGGGTGACAGCATCCCAGGGTGGCCTTGGAGGCAGGCAGTTTGCCATCTTCTGAGCCATCTGACCTCTGACACCTCTACCAGGTACTCCATTCCTCACACCAGACCTCCCATCCCCAGCTTCACACCTAAAAAGACATGTAGTCTGTCTGTGATTCTCCAGCTCTCTGCCCCAACTGTTGAGCAGCTCCATGGCTAGTAACAATGACTGTACTTAAAGATAGAGAAAACTCCAGAATTCAATAGCTTTACTCCTTTACGTGAAAGCAAAGGGCAGATATGATGAACAGCAAGATAATATTAGGAAGATCTTATTTCTGAAAAAGGTGCTGAGTTGGAGAACATGTTAGGATCTGTGTATGCCTTCTCTCTGTTTATATGTATGTATTTGTGTGTGCCCACATACATGCATGTGGTGGGGAAGGGGTGACATAGAGAATTTCCTGACTTAATTACTTCATTCATTGAATCTATCCTATTTTCCAACATTCTTTCCAATAAAAAGATCTTTTTTCCCATAGCTGAGATGTCGCTTACATTTCACTAGAGAGAGCTAGTTCCATTGTAGCATTTCAACCTGGGTTTTCATGGGGCAGACTGGATAGAGTAGACCCCCATTCATCCATTTGATGTATTTGCCAATATAACCTGGTTGATATTCATCTACATCTAAAGTGTGAGTGACCAGGATGACCAAGTGTCTTACCATCACACACCAAAGTTGTGGCAAATGAGAAAAACTAAACCGAACATTTATAGTTTAATAGAACCCCAGAGACCATATAATCCAATTTCTTCATTTTACAATAAGAAAACAGAATATCAGGTACGTGAAAGGTTTTGCTATTGCACACACAGGGAGGAAGTAAGGCAAGGAAAATCCAAAACCAAGTCTTCTGATTCCAAAACCATAATAACAGCAGTGTCCATACCTAGTATTTTATAGTTGTGGGTATCTTCTTGTGTGGAAACTCCCTCCACCATGAAAATTAGTACCTCCCACCAAATGACTGGGGGCTCTAATATGCTATTACATGCAGAATATATCAGATCTTGTCAGATACAATACCTAAATCAAGATGCCAAGGCTGTCCCTCCCTCCCCCACCATAGGGTTGACTGGTATGTTACTTAGCAGCAGCAGCAGCACCAGCATTAGCTCATGCTTATTTGTATAGTACTTTAAAGTTAGGAGAGAAGTGATACCCTTTTCTTCTCCCCATGGCTCTAAAATGATTTCCTCCCCAATATGCTGCTTCACCAGGAACAGCCCAGATTTCTTGACCTTTATTCTTCCTTATTTTCATTTAAGTTCCCTAAAGCCAAGTGATTACAAGTCGACTGAGAGACTTGCTTTAATACTGGGCTTTCTGGTTGTAATTGTTAATATTGTTACTGGGTTGCTATAAATGAATTACTCTATCAAGGCATTCTTTGGTGCAGTGGCTCAAGGGATGCAAGAACTTTCTTCAGTCTAGCTGGGCTTGGTTCTCTAGACACATGAGGACTGGCAAGTGATGCACATTAAGTAAATGCAGACATGTTCACCTTATCTGTTTGGGGACCCAAGGGTAAAATAATCAAAAGAGTCTCCATATCCCTTATCAAATGCAAAAAGAAGACATTCATGTGTCTACCTTCAATATTAGGTGACGATGACAAAAATATGAACTAGCAATCATGAAATAATAGTATCATTTAAATATGCTGCTTTATGGGTATAAAGTACTTTGAATAAATATTATGCTGTTTGAACCTTGGGCAGCCCCATGAATGAGAAAACCAAGAATGAGGGAGGTGAAATAATTGCCCCCAGATTGTACAGGCATGGTTCTTCTGACTCTGGAACTGCTGCTCTTTCTGAAATCTCCATTGGCATCATTTTCATGGCAGAAGAATAAAATTGCCAGAAACCCTGAGGGTCTTCCTCTCCAAGGGGAATTTTACTGACTAGGTAAAGAGGCCATTTTTTCCCTCATTTATTAGTAAACCTAAGTCACTGAGGGGACATTGCTTCAGTCAAAATTAAAACTGCTAAAGACCTGAGCCTGAAAAGGCCAAAGCCCCCCACTGCATACTGGGCCATCTCCATTTGTCCTGATCTACACCTGGCCACTGAAACCAGATGGCTCTGGAGGAGAAAGTGAGGCTGCTGACAGTCCTCCTTCACTTAAATCCAACTAACTTGCAGGTCATAACATCATCCCCCTGATGTCATAGTCCTCATAGAGAAAAGAGGACAAACACCAACAACAACATTTAGATCATCTATTTCACTTTACTGTAGTCTTGGTGTAAGATATTGATCAACCCTTCTTACTTCCTGACTGAATGACGGTTTTCCTGGTAATTCTTATTCAATAGGAAATTCTTTCTTAGGTAATATCTTTTTGAGTTTAATTTTATTTTCTTTTCAAATAATCAATAGCTGTAAATAGGGAAATTTTAGTCATACTCTTTTACCCAGACCACAGATATTTGTTTGGATTAGGAGAATCAATACCTACCTTGTGTCAGTATGAGTCAGCTCCCAGGGAAGAAGAAATTGGAAGGTGCCATCTTAAGTATGGAATATGTTTTCAGATCTCAAAACAAGATGTCACCTCACAACAGGAATATCATAATAACTAATATTCAGAATATATAATGCTTTGAATTCTATGGTGTTAAAATGAATTTGGAAAGCTTTGAATTCCTTGGTGTGCTTTGATTTGGTTGGATTGGAATGATTTGATTCCTTGATGTTGGTTAGAGTTGGAAATATACATATGTATGTTTGTGCATCTATATCTATCCTATATCTAGCAGGTACTGAGATACTTACTGGATATGTGACCCTAGGCAAGTAATTTAATTACTCTATGCCTCACTTCCCCCATCTATAAAAAGACTTAATGATAGCATCCACCACCCAGGTTTGTTGTGAGGATAAAATAAAAGGTAATAAGTGCATTGAACTTTTAAAATCTAAAAGAACAATAGAAATGCTATATATTAATATATTATATATAAACATTATTAAATAATCATATGAATTAATATAATATACAAATAAATTATATAAACACATGTAAATCCCTTATATGTATATATGTCTATGTGTGTACAAATATGTGTGTATGTCTAAATGCAATGGGTATCTATTCTAAATAAAATGGTACTATAGGGCAGGTATGGTACAGGAATTTGGAGAAGTGAAAGGAGGGTTTTGTACCCTCAAGGAAGCTACTGCTACTTTGAGGAAGGAAAACTACAGTATGTAAAGCAATTGGTATTAACTCTTGGTAGAATATGACCTCAGAATAGCAGAAATCTAGGGGAAGCAGGGAGGTCAGCAAAGCCTGGAGGGACTGGAGCATTGCCTGGCCCCTGAAGGATGAGAAGACTTTCTGAGGAAAGGTGGCTCAGGGTGTGCTGGAGTCAGCTACCATTGTTAACTATTCAGTGTGAACATACACACCTCAGAAATCAGCGGAAATTACACATCAAAACTCAAGGGATTGCTTTGTTCCATTGTTTAGACTTAAGAAAACCATGGATAACATGTCAATAGTGCAGATTAAATTTAAACCATGGTCTACTTTTTAGAGAACTGGTTGTTAATCATTTACAAAAACCTGGAAGAGAATGTACAAAGCATGATGTGAAGAGACAGTGCTTAGCAAATACTTATTGTGTAGGTGCCATAAAATCCAATTTCCTTCTTGGAGATGTAAGATGGCTTCTGGAATGCTAAAGGGATCTGCCTCCATGACAGCTTGTTAGTTACAAAGCAGCAATCAGATTTCCAAACCTCTTCATGTCTATGTCAACATCTATGTCTATCTGTGTCTGTGTCTACGTCTATGCCTATGTCTATGTATGTATGGAATCCTAAAGGAACATCTAGAAAAGGAATCCAGGATCACAAAGAGCTAGCATGGCTCCATCAAGAACAATCTAGGCCAGCATTACTTTATTGTCTTTGTTGACAGGGTTACTAACTGATAGATCATATGAATGCTATGAATATAATTTACTAGCACAACTTGGAATTTTGTCAAGACCTCCTATAGACACCCCCCATTCCCTCTACTGGCTCACTTTGTTACTCATTATCATCTCTAGTTCTAAGGTGACTAATGAATACATATTTCCTTATAAATCACATTAAATTTTAAATTTAAATTTTAGGTTAAAATTATTCCTCATTAATTAGATTTAAATGTATTACATTAAAATAATCCTCATTAATCAATAAACTCTGAGCTCCCAACCCAGTTTATAAAATAGTTACAAAATGGAGAAATCTGTTTTTCATCATATTTAGCTCACCCCTCTTTCTACTCTTTCTATGTGCATGTGTACATGTGTGTGTGTGAGTGTGTTTGTGTGTGTATGTGTGTTGGAAAACACAAGCTGTCTGGTGACTATTCCAAGGACACTCTACAATGAGACCATGTTTCCAGAATTGAGAACTTAGCAGTTATGGATATGTGGGTGATGGGTGTAGGTAACTCTAGATGCAATCTATTTCACCACTAGTACATTGAAAATAATCACTTTATAGAAAAGAACATTGAAGTTTTTCAAAGGCTTTTTCTGCATCTGTTGAGATGATCATATGGTTTCTGCTAGTTTATTGTTGATATGATAAATTATGCTGATAGCTCTCCTAATATTTAACCAGCCTGGTATTCCTGGAATAAATCCTTCCTGGTCATAGAGCATTACTTTCATGATAAGTTGCTGTAATTTTTTTGTTAATATTTTATTTAAAATTTTTGCAACAGTGTTCATTAGGAAAATTGGTCCACAATTTTCTTTGTCTGTTTTGACTCTTCCTGTTTTAGGTATTAATACCATATTTGTGTCATAAAAAGAATTTGGTATGACCCTTTCTTCGCATATTTTCCCAAATAATCTATAAAGTATAAGGAATTAATTTTTCTCTGAATGTTTGATGAAATTTACATGTAAAACCATCAGGCCCTGGAGATTTTTTCCTAGGGAATTCAGTGATGGCTTGCTCAATTTCCTTTTTGGAGATGGGGTTATTAAGGTATTTTTTGCCATTTCTGTTAACCTGGACAATTTATATTTTTGTAGATATTCATCCATATCCCTAAGGTTGTCAAATTTATGGGCATACAATTGGGCAAAATAATTCCTAGTTATTGTTTTAATTTCCCTTTCACTGGAGTTGAATTCACCCTTTTCATTTTTGATACTGGTGATTTGATTTTCCTCTTTCTTTTTTTTAAATCGAATTTACCGAAGGTTGATCAATTTTATTGGTTTTTCCATAAAAACAGCTCTTGCTTTTATTTATTAATTTAGTAGTTTTCTTGATTTCAATTTTATTAGTCTCTCCTTTGATTTTCAGTATTTCTTATTTGGTATTTAATTGGAGATTTTCAATTTGTTCTTTTTCTAGCTTCTTCAGTTGCATGCCCAATTCATTGATCCACTTTTTCCCTATTTTATTCCTGTAAGCATTTAGAGATATAAAACTTCCCCTAGGAACTGCTTTTGCTGCATCCCATAAGTTTTGATATGTTGTCTCATTATTGTCATTCTCTTCAATTCTATGATTTGTTCTTTGGCCCACTCATTCTTTAGAATTAGATTATGCAGTTTCCAATTAATTTCTAGCTTCTTTTTCCATGGTTCCTTGTTACAAATAACTTTTATTGCATGATGGTCTGAAAAGCATGCTTTGACTACTTCTGCCTTTCTGCACTGGAGTGTGAGGTTTTTATGCCCTACTACATGTTCAATTTTTGAGTATGTGTCATGTATCACTGAGAAAAAGAGTATATTCCTTTTTATCTCCATTTGGTTTTCTCAAGAGGTCTATCATGTCTGCCTTTTCTAAAATTCTATTAATCCTCCTTAACTTCTTTCTTGTTTATTTTATGGTTAAATGTATCAAGTTCACAGAGGGGGAGGTTGAGGTCCTCCACTAGTATTGTTTTGCTGTCTATTTCTTCCTTTAACTCCCTTAACTTCTCCTCTAAGAACTTTACTGCTATACCACTTAGTGCATATATGTTAAATAATGATATTGCTTCATTGTGTATGATGCTTTTTAGGAGGATGTAGTATCCTTCCTTATCTCTTTTATTTAGATGTATCATTGCTTTTGTTTTGTCTGAGATTAGGATTGCTACACCTGCTTTTTTTTACTTTAGCTGAAGCACAATATATTCTACTCCTACCTTTTACCTTTATCCCGTATGTATCCCCATTTCAAATGTGTTTCTTGTAAACAGCATATTGTAAGATTTTAATTTTTAATCCATTCTACTATCCACTTCTATTTTATGGAAGAATTCATTCCATTCACATTCACCTATGATTACTATCTGTGCATTTTTCTCCATCCTATTTCCCCTCATTTATGCTTTTGTTTCTCCCTTTCCCCTTCCACTCATCAACAGAGTTTTGCTTTTAAATAAAATGTTAGCAAAAAGATTACAGCAACTTATCACAAGAATAATACACTACATCCAGGTAGGATTTATTCCAGGAATGCCATGTTGGTTCAATATTATGAAAACTATCAGCATAATTGATCATGCCAACAACAAAACTAGCAGAAACCATATGATCATCTCAAGAGATGCAGAAAAAACTTTTGACAAAACACAACACCCATTCCTTTTAAAAATACTAGAAAGCATAGGAATAAATGGAGCCTTCCTTAAAATTATAAATAGTATCTACCTAAAACCATCAACAAGCATTATTTGTAACAGGAATAAGCTAGATGCATTCCCAATAAGATCAGAGGTGAAACAAAGATGTGCATTTTCACCCCTATTATTCATTTGGTACTAGAAATATTAGCTGTAGCAATAAGAGAAAAAGAAATTGAAGGAATTAAAATGGGTAAAGAAGAAACTGAAGTATCACTTTTGCAGATGATATGATGATTTACTTAGGGAATCTTAGAGAATCAAGTAAAAAACTACCTGAAATAATAAATGACTTCAGCAAAGTTGCAGGATGTAAAATAAATACACATAAATGCTTGGCATTCCTATAAATTACTAACAAAGCCCAACAGCAAGAGATAGAAAGAGAAATTCCATTCAAAGTTACTGTAGAACCTATAAAATATTTGGGAATCTATCTACCAAGACAAATCCAGGGCTTATATGCACGTAATCATGAAACACTTTTCATGCGAATAAAGTCAGATCTAAATAAATGGAAAAATATCAGTTGTTCATGGTTAGGCTGAGCTAATATAATAAATGTGACAATTTTACCTAAATTAATTTATTTATTCAGTGTCATACCAACCAAAGTACCAAAAAATTATTTTACAGAGCTGGATAAAATAATAACAAAATTCATCTGGAAGAAAAAGAGGTCTAGAATATTAATGAAAAGAAATGTTATGGAAGATGGTCTAGCCATACCAGATATTAAACTGTAATATAAAGCAGCAGTCATCAAAACTATCTGGTAATGGCTAAGAAACAGAGCCATGGATCAGTGGAATAGGGTAGGTACACAAGAGGCAGTACTCAATGATTATAGCAATCTACTCTTTGATAAAACCAAAGAATCCAGCTTCTGGACTAAGAACTCACTATTTCACAAAAATTGATGTGAAAATTGGAAAATGATAGAGCAGAAACTGGGCATAGACCAATATCTTACACTATATAGCAAAGTAAAATCAAAATGCGTTCATGATTTAGGAATAAAGGCTGATACTATAAGCAATTTGGGAGAGCAAGGAATAGTTCACCTATCAGATTTATGAGAAAGCAAGGAATTCATGACACAACAAAAGATAGAGGGCATTACAAAATGCAAAATAGATAATTTTAATTATGTTAAATTGAAAAGTTTCTGTATAAAAAAGCCAATGCAATAAAGATTAGGAGGGAAGCAGAAAATTGGGAGAAAATCTTTAAAACTAGTGTCTCTGATAAAGGCCTCATCTCTAAAACCTGCAGGGAACTGAGCCAAATTCACAGGAATGCATGTCATTCCCCAATTGAGAAATGGTCAAAAGATATGAACAGGCAGTTTTCAGAGGAAGAAATTAAAGATATCGATAGGCATATGAAAAAAAGCTCTAAATCACTACTGATTAGAGAAATTCACATCAGAACAACTCTTAGGTACCATGTCTCTCCTGTCAGATTGGCTAAAATGACAAAAAAGGAAAATGATAAATGCTACAGAGGATGCGGGAAAATTGGAACACTGTTACACTGCTGGTGGAGTTGTGAACTGGTTCAGCCATTCTGGAGAGCAATTTGGAACTATGCCCAAAGGGCTATAAAAATGTTCATACCCTTTGACCCAGCAATACCGCTTCTAGGGTTGTATACCAAAGAGATCACACAAGTGGGAAAAGGACCCACATGTACAAAAATATTTATAGCAGCTCTTTTTGTAGTAGCAGAGAATTGGAAATCAAGGGGATGTCCATTATCTGAACAAGTTGTGGTACATGAATATAATGGAATAATGTTGTGCTATAAGAAATGCGGAAGATACAGACTTCACAATAACCTGGAAAAACCTACAGGATATAATGCTGAGTGAGTGGAGCAGAACTAGGAGAACATTATACACAACCACAGGTATTTGGATTATGTGATGACTAACCTTGATAGAATTAGCTGTTCTCAGCAATACAAAGTTCAAAGACAACTCCAAAGCACTCATGAGGGAGAGAGATAACTATATGCAGAAAAAGAACTATGGAGACTGAATGCAGATTGAGGCAAACTGTGTGCTCTCCTTTTTTTCTTCTGTTTTTTTTCTCTCTTTTGTTTTTGTTTTTTTTTTGTTTGTTTGTTTGTTCTGTTTCTTCTTTCTCATGACTCATTCCATTGGTGTTAATTCTTCTTTTCAATTTGACTATTTTGTAAATAAGCTCAATGTGAAGTTATATGTAGAAGACATATCGTATTCCATACCATCTTGGGGACGGTGTGGTAGGGAGGATAAGAAAATCTGCAAATCAGGATCATGTGGAACTGAGGGCTGTAAACTAAAAATAAAAAAAACTTAATAAAAAGTTAACAATGCAAAAAAGAAAGAAAATAATCACTTATGACACCTTCATTTATTTTAATGCTATTTATCAATTGCAATGTCAGTAACCTTGGAGTTTCTTTAAGCCAGGTGGTTTAGAGAGCCTGGAATATCTATATACATATCTATCTTTCTGTCTATCTATCTGTCTATTTATCTATCCATTTATGTATCTATCTATCTCAGAGCTGTCATATGTATTAAGGCATAAAAACATAACAATACTATTTCATCATAAAAATAATGAAAGAGTTGAATTCATAGATATGTGGAAATATTTGCATGAAATGAAATAGTGGAGTGAGTCTAAACAAAACAATTTATATAATCATCACAATGTAGTGAAAAACAACTTTAAAAACTTAAGAACCTTGATCAATGCAATTATAAACAAATAAATCAATAAATACTTATTAAGTGCCTATTGTGTACTAGAGATTTTGCTACATGTTAGGAATATGAAATATGGCAAAAGATAATCTTGACTCTCATGAATCTTACAATCTAATGGGAAGAATAACATGCAAATCACTATGAACTACCAATGTATATACAGAATATGTAGGAAAAAAAATCAACCAGGAGAAGGCATTAGAACTCAAGAATAGGGAAGGTAAAAAAAGAGGAAGGGATTCCTGTGGGAGATGGCATTTCATTTAGGAACAGAAGGCAGTCAAGGAAACCAAGAAACAGAGAAGAAAGAACCTTCAGATACGGAAGACAGTGCAAGTGCCCAGAGATGGAAGATGGAATATCTAGTATGAGAAAGAGTAATGGAGGTCAGCATCACTGGATCACACAGTAATCCAGATGTGAGGTGATAAGGGGATAGTCAGGAGATGTTGCAGAGGTGAAATCTACAGCCCTTGGCACCATATTATATATGGTGGGAGTGAAAAAGTTTGAGAGATAGAGAGGAATTCAGGCTGATTCCTAGGTTGTGAGCCCAAGTGACTGAGAAGATGCTGTTGCCCTACACGGTTATAGGGAAGGTACCAGAGGAAAGGATTTGGGGTTAAAGATAAGTTCTGTTTTGGACACCTTGAGTTTAAGATGTGTGCTGGACATCCAGTTGGTGATGCCTGAATGAAAATTGGTCTTGCAAAATTGGAGGTCAGCAGAGGAATTGGGGCAGAAAGGGTAGATTTGAAAATCATCAGCATAAACATGGTATTTAAATCCACGGGAGCTAATGAGCTCATGAAGTGAAGTTGCATGGAGGGAGAAGAGAAGAAGACACAGAACAGAACCCAAGAAATTAGGAAAAATAGAGACAACTTAAGAAAATTATGAAAAGAAAGTTAACCAATTGGAAAAAAGATAGAAAACCTTAGTTTTCTTTTTTTTTAATTTTCAGCATTTATTTATTTAGTTTTAGTTTTCAACATTCATTTTATAAGATTTTGAATTTTAAATTTTGTCCCCTTCTTTCCCTCTCCCTTCCTTAAAATGGCATGCAATCTGATATAACCTATAAATGTACAATTATACTAAGCATATTTCTACATTAATCATCTTGTAAAGGATTAGAACCAAAGAGGAATACCACAGGAAAGAAAAAAGAGAGAAAATAGTGTGCTTCATTCTGCATTCCAACTCCATAGTTCTTTCTCTGGATGGGGACAACATTTTGCGTCATTGATCTTTTGCAATTGTCTTCGATCTTTGCATAACTGAGAAGAGCTAAGTCTATCAAAGTTGATCATCCCACAATGTTGCTATTACTGTGCACAGTATTGTCCTTATTCTGCTCACTTCAGTCAGCATCAGTTCATCTAAGTCTTTCCAGGTTTTTCTGAAGTCCACCTTCTCAGCATTTCTTATGGAAGAATAGTGCTCCATTACATTCATATATGACAATTTGTTCAGCCATTTCCCAATTGCTGGACATCCCCTCAATTTTCAATTCTTGACCACCACAAAAAGAGCTGCTATAAATATTTTTGTGCGTATGGGTCCATTTCCCATTTTTATGATCTCTTCGGAGCATAGACCTAGAAGTAATATTCCTGTGTCAAAGGATATGCACAGTTTTATAGTCTTTTCAGCACAGTTCCAAATTGCTTTCCACAATGGGTGGATCAGTTCACAACTCCACCAACAATTCATTAGTGTTCCAATTTTCCCACATCTTCTCCAACATGTATCATTTTCCTGTTATATCATGTTAGCCAGTCAGATAGGTGTGATGAGGTACCTCAGAGTTGTTTTGATTTGCATTTCACTAATCAATAGTGATTTAGAGTATTTTTATATAACTATAGATAGCTTTATTTTCTTCACCTAAAAACTTCCTGTCAATAACCTTTGACCATTTACCAATTGGGGAATTACTTGTATTCTTATAAATTTCACTCTGTTCTCTATATTTTTAAGAAAAGAGGCCTTTATCAGAGATGTTGGCTATAAAAATTGTTCACCAGCTTTATCCTTTCCTTCTAATCTTGGCTGCATTCCTCTTGTTTTGCCAAAAAAAAATTTTTAATTTAATGTACTCAAAATTAAGAAATACAACATATTAAGGAAGAAAATAACTTTGAAAATTAGAATTGAACAAGAAAAACTGAATGACATTATAAGACACCAAGAAATAATAAAATGGGAAAAATAGAAGAGAATCTGAAACATATCAGAAAAACAATTTATTTGGAAAAAAGATCAAGGAGAGAATACAGAAATTGTCAAACTAGCTGACAACATTACAAGAAATTATTATGGAAAATTGTCCTGAGGTTCTAGAAAAGGATGGTAAAGCAGAAATAGGAAAGAATCTGTCATTCATCACCTGAAAGAGATCCCAGGGGAAAAAACTTACTGGAATGTCATAGCCAAGCATCTAATCCATTAGGTTAGGAAGAAAGCATTGCAATCAATAAGAAGAAATCAATACTGAGGAAATACAGTTAGGATTTCACAAGACCTAGTAGCTTCTACTCTAAAAGGCCATAAGTCTTCAGACATTATATTTCAAAGAACAGAAAATCTGTGGTTGCACCCAAGAGTAACTTACCAAGCAAAGTTGAGTATAATCCTGAAAGGAAAAGAAAACAGATATTTGATAAACTGAAAGATAGTTAGTTGTTCATAACAAAAGGAAGAGAACTCAATGAAAAATTTGATATAAAAGAGCCAGAAAAAATATAAGGAAATAATTTAAGATTAATGATAAGGCACTTGTTGATATGAAACTGTTTATTTATGATATATGAAATTGTTATCAGTATTTTTAAAACTATCACAATTACTAAGGTAGTATGAAAGGAAGGTTGGGCCTGAATTGTATAAGATAGATTGATTTTTTTTTTGTAAATTGAGTAGGAAAAGTTAAAGGAAGTCATTGTATTATAAAAATGCAGTGTGAAAGAAAGAACTAATACAGTGGAAGAAGATGGGGGTAGAAGGGTGGTAATGTTGGAACTTCACTCCCATCCAAATTGAAGAGTAAATAATGTGTATATCTGGAAAGGCATGGTTGGTGGTTTTTCTCCTTCATTCTCAAAGACCAAAATGACATCCCTACACTTCAGTCAAGTTATAGCATGTCTGACTGTGGCTGATCAGACCAATATGAGCTGGGAATGTTCTACCACAGGTCAGGCACAAATAATCTATGTGAACATTTAGGGTGGATTCTCCAGACTTGCACAGCTCTCATTTCTTTTGAGCTACTTCAATTCTACTTTTTCATAAAGCAGAGCACCTTCTCTGATATTGGGTCACCATGCTGGGCAGTCCTATGCCAGTGTCTCCCATGTCACACAATCAATTCCAAATTTTTAAGAGAAAACTGAGAGTGTCTTTGTATCACTTTTTCTGACCACCATGTGAACACTTGCCCTTTGTGAGTTCTCCATAAAACAGTCTTTTTGGCAAGTGTACATTTTGTATTGGACCAACATGGCTAGCCCATCCAAGTTGGGACCTCTGAAGTAGAGTTTGAATGCTTGTCTGTTTAGTTCAAAAAAGACCTCAGTGTCTGATATCTTATTCTGCCAGGTGATCTTCAGAATCTTCCTAAGACAATTCAAATGGAAGCAATTCATTTTCTTGGAGTGGCACAGGTACACTCTCCATGATTCACAGGCATACAACAATGAGGTCAACACAACAGCTCTGAAGATCTTCAGTTTGATAGTCAGTCTATTACCTCTTTTCTCCCACACTTTCCTTTGAATCTTCCCAAACACCAAGCTAGCCCTGACAATATGTGAGTCAATCTCATTATCAATATGGACATCCATGGAAAGTACACAACCAGGATTAGTAAACTTAGCCATAACATTCAAAACTCCTCCATTTCCTGTGACTAGTGGTTCCACATATGGATGGAATGATACAGAAGTCTTCTGAACATGTAGAGAAGTGGGAAAATTGGTGGATAAGGTGAGGAAGGACTTTTAGAGGAGTATGTAGATTAGGATTTGGGAGGCTAAAAGGACAAGATGGAAGAAGAATTTTTGGAGGGCTGTGTGGCTTGGGATTGGGAAGACAGCTGGACTTTTGGAGAAGTCGATGGGGTAGGGAACGGGAGCATAGGGAGAAAGGTAATGTAAAGAGCACAGGGTAAAAACAGAGCAGAGAAAGAAAATTGTAAGTTAAAATAAGATGGAAGGAAACTCAAAAACAGTAAATATAACTTTAAATGTGAATTGGATATTTATGGCAGCTCTCTTTTCATTAGGAAAGAACTGAAAATTGCAGGGAACCCAATCAATTGGGGAATGGCTGGACAAGTTGTGGTGTATGGTGGTGATGGAATATTACTGTACTGTCAGAAATAGTGAACTCAATCTTCATAGAAAGGCATGAAAAGACTTGGGCAAAATGGTGGAGTGAAGTGAGCAGAGAGAACATTGTATACAATCACAGCAATATTGCTTTAAGAATGACTTTGAGTGACTAACTTATTTTGACTGTTAAAAATCAAAGACGGGGCGGAGCCAAGATGGCGACCAGAAAGCAGTAACTGGCGTGAGCTCCCCACCAAATCCCTCCAAAAACCTATAAAAAAAAATGGCTCTGAACCAATTCTAGAGCTGCAGAACCCACAAAGTGGCAGAGGGAAGCAGGGCCCCAGCCCAGGACAGCCTGGATGGTCTCTGGGTAAGGTCGGTCCCACACGGACCTCCCAGCCCCCAGCCGAGGGGAGCGGAGCTGAGCCCAGCGTGCACGGCGTGAACAGACCAGACGCGGACCTACCAGACCAGGAGACGAGCGGAAAGTGCCCTGG